>JARHVA010004906.1:207500-295000 GCA_037957365.1 Torreya grandis
TGGTATCTTGACTTAAACCATCATGATAATGATTGCTTATGCAAATGGATTTCATTTATTTAGTGATTTGGGCATGCTTGAGTATGCTCACTTGGATTAATAACATGTTAGAATCCTAGTTGAATGTTAACTATGGTAAAATTTTATGATAAATTCCTTAGATTTATCTATACTTATTTATGGTTTACTCTTTCAGGAATGTTGGAATTAATATTTATTTTAACATGAGCATTTGAATTAACCCATAGTTGGTCTTCAACTCTTTTAGGGAATATAGAGATTCATGTAAGATCTAATTTATATATATATATATATATATATATATATTTATGTGATCAAGTTTAGATGGGTTGATTAGTGTGTTAATACTACCTATCTTGAGTGATGTACATTATAATGTTGGAACCAATGTTAGACTAAGTAAAGAATGTAATATTAAACTACTCTCTATGTGAATTAACCAAAATTGTTATATGGTACATTTCCATGACTAGATTCTCATACACATGAATGTGATTGAATGTGTATGTTGAATATTAGTCTACTGAGTTATATAGGCATATTTTTATCCTCTTGATTAGCCAAAACCTTCCTCAATAAGTAAAGCATTACTATCAACAAGAGATTGTATGTGTACTTAATTCTTGTAGAACCTTAATGTTTATGAATTCTATATTTGGTTTGTGTTGGAACTTGATGAATAATTGAATAAACTACTGATGCATATAAGACCCATAATATTCTCTATATTGGGTATGATTGGAAAACAAATACAATCACATTTACCTTGTTATTCGTATGGAAAAATCTAGTCACTAAATCATGTTAAATACACTTAGTGTGATGTTAATTGAAAATGGGATTACTTCATTTTTACACCCCTTGGTTATAAGAGTTAACCATTTACTAATTTATGATTTCCTATATGGATAAAAATTCCTATGTAATCACATAATAATTATTGACTTGTATGTTTTTATTACATAAATATCTATTGTTGAAATAATAAATAATGGGGTTTTTAGGGGTTAGCCTCCTTGTTGTTTTGGGGTGTCGATCTCTCCTTATCTCTTTTATTGTAATGAATATTTTCCAATATGGAATCACTTATATTGATTTCATGAATGGTTTCCACCATATCATTATCAATTAGATGATGAGTTAACCTTGGTTATGCATTTGACCATTATCTTAGGTCATGATAAACATGCTACTAAATTATTTGGAATATCTTCATGAAAATGACACTTTGTTAAATGCTTGAGTTATAACATAATCCATATGTACTCAATGGATATCTGGTTGTTTTGTGTGGTTAGCAGGCTAAGTAGTTTGCTTGATTGCCATTCAGGGCAATGGTTTATTTAGCCCCCATATCCTTGGAATTGTTGTGATCCATTAATGTCATAAGAGGATTAATGATAACCTTTCTATTGGAGCATACATGGGTATGTTATGCTGGTACTTCTTACTTCATGTAAGCAAATTTTGGGTCCATTATGCAACCAATAAGTACTCTAATATGTAACTTCAAAAAACATTAGTATTGTTTCATTTGGTATCATAGTAGTATTTCTACTCTAGGGAACTCTAGGTTTTGTATAATTTTTACATGGTGACTAATGAGTTGTCCCAATCAGATGAAATTGAGAGACAATTCCCAAGATGCTTAACCTTTCAATTTTAAGGTTAAAGTGTTATGTTATTTTTTCTTGTTGTTGTATTACTACATGTATCACTTGAAATAATGATTCCAAAGAATCTAGATTTTATCTTATGTTAGTGGTTATCACCCTGTAGCCTTGGTTTGGGTTAACCATTCCCAAATCTATTTGCATCAGGGAAAGCCTCACCTAAAAACATTTGAATTATATGGTTGAGTCAATGGGAGTTAGGTGATATAGGCTTCACTCTTAGAATCAAGGGAATGATTTCTGGGTATCTATGGTCGAATCGTATAGGTGAGCCTTCCTTATATACTTGGAACATTATGACCTAGGGAAGACCAAGGGTTCAACCTAAACCTAGAGAGTATGATAGGGTGTGAAAAGGACCAAAGTTTCTTGAGTAAGTTATTAAAGTTGAGCTCCCTACTCATGGGAAGGATTGCCTCATGATGTTGGTAACCTATGAACTGCATGAGTGTGCTAGCCAGTGTTCATACTATAGATGGTTTTAGTAGAGGGGAAACATCTTCATGGGGCAAGTTTCTTGTAGATATCAAGGCTACCCTATTTCTTATTTTCTATCTATAAAAAGTTTTTATATAGAAGCTTTTCCTAGCATCATTATAGAGTAAACCAAGAAGGTTTTGTTTATGTTATTACCTAGTTGGTTGATTATATCTTTTATGCATCCTATAGATAGGCAAACTTATGTATTTTAGCTAAGTTAGTCTTGGTTTAGTTATCCTCTTTTGGGTTAATTTGGTGAAACAAGTAGCTTTGTAATTTCAAAAAGGGGTAGAACTAACTAGTTTAAGCATGTTATTATGACCTTGGATTGGTTTTACATCTATGATGTATGTTCTATTCATGGATATGATTGATTTCATGTGTATGTTGATTGATTTTGGATGGGTTATACACCCATGGAGATGTCTACTTAGACTTGAATCCATCTTGATACCTATAAGGATGTCTATAGAGACATTAGATATGTCCTATAGCTATAAGGATGGTTATTGTAAGTTCAAATTTAATTTGCTAATTGTGAGGAATTATGATTCTTATAGTAGATATATGGTACTCTCCTTGATCCTTGGCTAAGATCACCCTTTTCCCAATTCAACATTGCATTAAAATAAGCATCACCATTCGACCGTTGACATGTTGAATTTAATCAATTAGTTTAATCATGATAGAATCTTGTTGTTGAAATTTTAAGACAATGTCTAGATGTCCATCGATTACTTGCATGAGCAAGCCATCTGATGGACTGAGATATGATACCTTGGGAAGAATAGGGGTATAGATCAATCCTAGAGGATCTGACGGGGTGAGTGTGATTGGCTTGAGGGAGAAAGTTAAGAATCTTGGGACTGATTATGTAATACCTTTAATGGGTATCTAATGTCATTTACATGGCATCTACACATCAGGTGGATTGATGTAGATTTATAGACCCTTATACTTCACATGCTTATGTGTTTGACTATTATAATTTGGAAAAATACCTTAGCATAATTACCTATACCTGAATGTGTATTTATATTATGCTACTCCTTCATCCATGTACATTTTTCTATATTATTATATAAACTTGTGAGATGTGAAAGTGTTTAACCATGTGAAATGTGTGGATTTTTGTTTTATCCAGTGGTTATCCAGGTGATCTTGTTGTGTTATACATGTGATTATTGTGTTTTTAAACTATAAATTGTGAACTTAATCACTTATGTAATATAATTTTGTTTGAAATCTGAATCCCTTGTTAAGCTACTAAGGTATAGTGTTGTGATGTATTTTATTATCTTACATCATTATTCTAGCTATGAACATCGATGTAAGTGTGAGGTTCAGGGTAAAGAGACACTATTTCTATATTGGATGTACTAGGTATGATCTAGGAAGTGGAGTCTCTTGTAGGCTAAAAATCCACTACACTTCTTTGCATGAGTTAGCCACTTGATTCATTCAGAGTGTGCACCATGAGAACCACATATTGGTTATGGGACACTCTGGCATAATGGTTTCTTTATGGTTCAGTATTATTTATCCACCTCTCTGATGTTGTTGCTAAATGGCCTATGTGGAATATTCTTATGTAATCCTTGTCAAACACCCACTAGTCTTACACTGAGGATGTGGATGCAAATTAGCAAGGGGCCACTTGCTGAAATGCATGCATGTGTTGGCATGTGTATGTAAACATATTGTGATTTAGGTCTTGATTGATATGCTTGTTATTTATATATTCTGATATGAATATATTTATGTATTGTTTTATGTATAACTAGATAGTATGTTGGTTTTTTGTTTGGAATGAACACTGTAAGTCCTGATAAGGTGGATTTTATTATTTTGGGTACACATATTTATTTATTTTTCTATTTAATACCATGGGATAAGTGCAGTATGATGGTGGAACTATGATTCCTATAACCATCATGTGAGCTCACAAGTGTTTGGAGAGCATGTGATAAACCTTTGGGGTAGCATGTATGGCCTGGGTTGGCTTCTCATGTTGTTTTGTGTGGATAGTGTGGGATGTTGCACTATCCCTTGAATGATATTTTGTTAATTTGGAAGTAACCATTCAAAATGGGTTACTATCCTATGGTAGGATTATGTGATGAATGTCAGTTAAATCATGCATGGGTAATAATGTGTGTTGGTAAGAACATTGTTTTAGGTTTGGATTTATGTTTAAAATCTTGATGGGAATGTATGATTTATGATTGTTATCATAAAAGTTGTATTTTTATGTGGTATGTTCTCCTCTTGATATGAGGGATGTCTAGCTAGTATTTGGTTTTCTAAAAAAAAAATAATCTGAATGATAGAAATTTGTTAAAATTTACCTATCTTTCATAAGCTTTTAGTTGAAAGAGGCATGCCTAGAAAGCAAAAAAAGATTTTATTGGCAATGTTTAAGGCATGTAATATTTGTTCCCATGGCTGGTAATGTTGTTTTTCTTGTAAGCTTAGAAACTCACACCTATGATGGGTGGTTGACTTCTTGTAGTTCCTTAGAACTATGTTAAAATGGTAGAATATAATTGGTATTTGTGTTAATTATGAATATATTTAGAGTTGTTAGGCTTCTTACCAAGGTTGTAATTATCTATTTTTTTAGTTATTGCTAAATGACATGTGCATCATAACTTAAATTTTACCTTGAGTTGAAGTATGTGTTTGTAAATTATTTCTATGTGACTTGTGATAGCTCCCCATTATTTTCTTGGTGTCATAAAATGACTTGTAAGTCAATAAAACATTCTTATTATGACTTGGATTAAGGGATTACATGGTTTTAATTATGAATTATGAGAGAGATAAAAAATATAGTCTTACCTAGGTGGAGACTACATCCTCTTGCTATTTTTATGTAAACTAATGCTTTTTTTATTATATTATGATTGAATTTGTTTAAAATGATTGAGTTAATATGGAAAATCAGGTCCTTGGTTGTGATGAGGTCACAGAGACATCTCCTCTCTAAGTGAGGAAGGATGTTATGATCCCACCCTCATGCACCTTGATAATGACTACTTAGCTAATTGATTTAGCCTGTGTTGTTAATAGCTATACTCCTTTACTTAGCTAGACTATATTATTATTATGATGCCATGATATTTGATTATAGGATGATGTTATTTATCATGTAATTCTCATGTTATGATCATGTATTGGTGATATAAGGGTTATTTGATGCATTTCATATTTGATTATAGTTATTTACTAATTTATCAATTTTATGAATTATTGGATCAGATACTATTGATGGATCCACTTGGTGGTTGCAGGTACTGACTATAGGCTAGCCTAGATGCTAGCACTGGCTTTTGGGGTATTGGAGTGATTATGAGTAGTTGAATGAGTTTTGATAGGTAACCTAGTATTCTTATTATGTGTCATACTTTTAGACAAATGTGTTAATTGGTTGTGTAGTCATAGTTATTGTGCCTAGTCTATTTTTGCTTTTTATGACCTATCATGTGGTTGTCATCATTTTATCATAATATACTTTGTTATCCTCCTTGCCAAATTATTTTCATGTCTCTATCACCCCAATTTTTTTAGTCTCAAATTTCATCCCTCTCTTTCTCTATATTTAAGGCATTTTTAATGGCTCAGGTAGTAGTCTAAGGTCTTGAGTGATGACTTAGATTATGGCATTAAATTACGTTATTATCCACTGTTATATATATGTATGTATATGTATATATATATATATATATATATATATATATATATATATGTGTGTGTGTGTGTGTGTGTTTATATATATATATATATTCATATTCTTATGGGGATATTCATAAATATATAATTATATTTATATATTTGTTGTCATGAAATATTTTATTTAGTTATATTTATATATAGATATATAGATATGTATATACATGTATTATATAGATATATATTATGATATAGATTATTTTAGATATATATTATTTTATTATCTAAAGATATATATTATTTTATTTGTTGGGCTTGGGGAATAAGCCATTAATGACTTGACAAGTTAGCATGGAGGCCTTTTTGGAAAAGAATGGAGGATTTTTCTCTCTCCTCCATTCAAGGAGTAAATTGAATGGGTATGGCATGGAGATAGAGAGGAGGAATATGGAATAATGGGGGAAGGATGATAGGATAAGGTAGAATACATGGAGGGAAGGTGTAGATAGGAAGGGAGAGAAGTACTCAGGTATTGGGAGTAAGAAGGAGGAAAAGGGGATATGTGGAGAGATATGGAAGGGAAAGGGGGAAGTAAGTAAAAATAAGGTAGTAGAGAAATGAAAGGGAATGAGATTAAAAAATAAATAAATAATAGTGCAATGGAAGAGAGAGGGGAGTTATAAAATATAGAGAGGCAAGAAGAAAATGCAGGGAAAATGGAAAAAGAAATGAGTAGGAAGAAGAAGGATGGAGGATGTGGTGGAAAGGAGAATGTATGCAAGAGAATTTGTTATTTATGGAATTGGGAATTTATACCTAGGTGAGGGTTTAAAATCCATGGTCGATTCTCACAAGAAACTGTTAGTATTACTATAGACCTTTTTTTGGAACTATGCAAGTATCCTGGCCTTGCATTTCCACTAGGTAAATCAATTAACTATTAACTGGTTAATTCTTTTGGAATGATTAAAGAATACATTTTACCTCCATCATTATTTTACACATTCCACCTCTTGGAAATTTTGAGCCTGCTTCCAAGTCCCATTGGGGTTTGCACATATCTATGTAGTCAAAATCATAACCTAGCAAGTTTTATTGATTGGTGGTTGGGTATCCCAATTTCTCTTATTAATTGCCATGACTAGATAAAACTAAACCCTACTATTGTAATTTAATTGGTTGTGTGAGATTGATGGATCGACCTTTCCTAAAAGGAATTCCATTCATAATAAAATACCATGTATAAATTTTCATCCTTAAAAGAATAATCTCAATTTTCAAAACCCTATGCTTTGGTTCTATCAACACTTGATCACTACAATTTTTACATCTAAAACATTTGGTTACACCTTGAGGAATGGCATTCCATTTTCCAAATGATTGTAGAGCTATTGTATTTGACTCATAAATAATTTGGGTAAGGGCATCTTTATTTTTGTTGAATTAATCATTATAGTTTTTAAAAATTGTTAAACTGGTTTAAGAAATAACCATTCTTGAGGTAGATCAAATTAGAAAAAAATATTTTTTATTTATTTATTTTTTCATTTCTGAAGAATCTAGTTTGGGATTTTTTATTCAATAATATGGACCATATATTGATGTTGATATATCTAAATTTCTTTTCCCCTAGGGAAAGTCGATTGGGTTTCATATTATTATAAGAACTATGTTTATTCAATGATTATTGGTCCTTGGACTTAGTATTAATGCCTAGGATTTATATGGGTATGGCCACGTGGTAGTATTAAATGACATGATTTTCCATCAATTAGATGGGCATTAAATAGTGGTTAATCCTCATACACCTAAATTATGTTGAACCCATTATGATTAAAACAATTTGCTAGCTTCTTCCTTTTATCATTTTTTTTTAAATAATGGTGCCTTGCATAAGGTGATTCGGAAAAAATTTCTTGAATTTGGTTGGATTGAAATCCTCTATATGTTTTCTAAGTGATTAAATATTATTTTAGTTTAATATTTTGTTGTGTGTTTTATGTATGACCGAGTGGGGGAAGCATGGGTGAAACCTTGTAGGGATCACCTTTACTTAAGGGTTTTTCATTATTATTAAATTAAAACCAATTAAATAGAATATAGATATGTTAACTCTTGTGGACCTAATTTTAATGTTCAAGGATTATATGAGTTTGTAAGACCTCATGATGATCCCTTGAATCTCCTATATCAGTCTTTAGCACTTAAATCATTTTATTTCTTGACTACTTATTGGGATTTGTTGGCATCATTGGTGACCAAGGTTAATGTTGCTTATTCAATCCTTGAATCAATTCTAATTTATAATTGATTATGGTTTCAATTAGTTTATGGAACCCTTATCTTGTTTCTTGATTTCCATGTTTGGATGTGTTTCTTGATCCATATGTTTGGCTCTATTGCCTAATTTTTATGATTAGTTGAGTTTCTAAATTGTCATGTTTGGTTGATTTTATAGTGGGTCTTTGACATGGTTACATACAATTATTAAGTTAGATGAGGTGCTTCTTTTTCTATCTCATGTCGATGTGAAGTGTACCCTTGATAGGGATTGTGCCTTGTGTTAGTTCTATGTTATTATGTTGGGATGTTCTTTGGTTTGGTGTCCAATTGCTCAAAACTTCTTCCTTGACCCTATTTGCTACAACCACCATTTAGTTCATGGTTGGGTGGTGAGGTCCATTGATGGTAGGGCTCATAGAGTTGGTTGGGAGGGTTTATCCTGATTATTTTTTGTTGCTCCATTATTGGATGTCATCGTGGATAGGTATGATGTACTTGGCAAAGTTATTCACATGTTGATATATTTACTAGTTTAGATGTATATTATTTCCATCTCATATGAATAGTGATTTAAATTATATTTACTTTCATTGGATTTGGTTTAATTACATTATTTTTATGGTATGCTAACATTGTATGTGGATAGGGATCTTGTGGAGATGAAAAATACAAGGTTAAAATGTTGAATGTGCAGCCTTATGTAGATGTTTACTTCCAGTTCTAAATTCAATATCTTTGATATACTTGGGTTTTATCCTAGAATTTTAACTGGTTATATTTGTCCAATGTCATAGTGACACACTATATTGCTACCTTTATTGATTCTTTATTATATTTCATTTCCAATAATCCTCATGGTAATAACCTGTAACTGGTAGACACACTTAGTTTAGTAATAAATCATTATGAAATCTTGTATTATCCCTTGATGTTCTCTTGTTATAAACATCATGATAACTTGAATAGTGACCTATTTAAGTAAATAATTACCTATGTGGTGTTAGACATATTTGATTGTGGTAGCTTAAATTACTAGTAACCTAGAAATCTTAATTTCAATAATAATTGTTGAAAGATATCAAATTATTCCTCAGGGTCTATATTGATATGCCCATGATCCATTTTAATTTACATACATTGTAACTACTCCTATGTTAGCATGAGAAAATGATGGTATGCATGTCTGAGTGTGGCATGTAATATTTATGCAAGTATTGTAAAACTTTTATATGGTCTCTTGACTTAAACCATCATGATAATGATTGCTTAGGAAAATAGGTTTCATGAATTTGGTGATTTTGGCATGCTTAAGTATGCTCACTTGGATTAATAGCATTTTATAATCCTAGTTGAATGTTAACTATGGTAAAATTCTATGATAAATTCCTTGGATTTATCTATAATTATTTGTGGTTCACTCTTTCATGAATGTTGGAATTAATCCTTGTGTTAACATGAGCATTTGAATTAACCCATATTTGGTCTTGAACTCTTCTAGGTAATATAGAGACTCATGTAATATTCAACTTGTATACATATATTTGTGTGATTAAGTTTAGATGGGTTGATTAGTGTGTTAATACTACCTATCTTGAGTTATGTACATGATAATATTGGAACTAATGGTTAGACTGAGTAAAGAATATAATCTTAAACTACTCTCTATATGAATTTACCAAAATTGTTATATGGTACATTTCCATGACTAGATTCTCATACACACGAATGTGACTGAATGTGTATGTTTAATATTAGTCTACTAAGTTATATAAGTATATTTTTATCATCTTGATTAGCTAGAACCTTCCTCAGTAATAAAATCATTACGATCAACAAGATATTGTATGTGTACTTAATTCTTGTAGAACCTTAATGTTTATGAATTCTATAATTGGTTCATGTTGGAACTTGTTGAATAATTAAACAACCTATACTGATGCATATAAGACCCATAATATTCTATGTATTGTGTATGATTGGAAAATAAATGCAATCATGTTTACCTTGTTGTTCATATGGAAAAATCTAGTCACTAAATCATGTTGAATACACTTAGTGTGATGTTAATTGAAAATGGGATCACTTCATTTATACACCCATTTTTTGTAAGAGTTAACCATTTTAATAATTCTTGATTTCTTATATCGATATAAAATCCTATTTAAGCATGTAACAATTATTAACTTATATGCTTTTCTTACATAAAATTTTTATGTTGAAATAATAAATAATGTGTTTTTTAGGGATTGGCCACCTTATTATTTTGGGGTGACAATCTCCCCTTATTATTTTATTGTATTGGCTATTTGCCAATATGGAATCTCTTATATCAATTCCATGAATGGCTGCCACCATATCATTATCAATTAGATGGTAAGTTAACCCTAGTTGTGAATTTGACCATTATCTTAGGTCATGGCAAGCATGTTTCTAAATTGTTTAGAAATCTTAGTGTAAATGAAACTTTTCTATATGATTGAGTCCTAACATAATTTGTATGTACTCAATGGATAGCTTGTTTTTATATGTGGTTAGTAGGTTGAGTATTTTTCTTGATTGTCATTTATGACAATGGTTTATTTGGTCCCCATATCTTTGGACTTGTGATCCATTAATGTCATAGGATGTTAAAGTTAAATTTTTGGTGGAACATACATGAATACGCTATGATGGTACCACTTGCTTCATGCAAGTGAATTTTGGGTCTGTTTTGAAACCAATGTGTACAATTTTTTTTTTGGGAGGGGGAGGGGGGTTTGTTTAATAATTATATCATTGGGAAAGGATTAGGTAAATATTATCAAGGAATTAATTGTTTTATTTCTCTTTCTAATAATTAATAATGAACAACTCTTGGGTATAATATCATGTCCTCCACTCATGGAATAAGTCAAGTTAAACCATATTCCAATATATTTTTACTATTGCTCATTATCACAATATACAATCTAAAAATAATTGGGAACAAGAGAAAGCATTTATTACCAATTACATTGCATAAGGAATTTCAAAGGATTTTTCCTTCCTTACTTTTTACCCCATTGAGGGGAGCATCATGGTTATTATTTCAAAATATAATACTCAATAAGAGGAGGATCACCCAAATGATGATACAAAATTCCTAAAATATATTTGTGTGTATATAAAAAATGTTGATTCATTATTAAATGTGGTTAGAGATAAAAATAATAAGGTCACCCAAGATAACACTTACAATTTTGTTACTTATATTTTTACATCTATTCCAATTACTACCTTTATAGGAACATCTCTTGGTTTGGGGAAATCACTTGGTCTCCAAAATATATCCATGCCTATGCCTATTGATACTACCTACACTCATATTACCTCTTCAAATGTTACTCTAAAGCATACCATTCTTGCATTACAAGCTAATTTTACCCACATTAAAAAATCCATTTCTCATGCTATCCATTCCATCGACTCATGCTCATTTTTACATAATCCTTTGGCACCTAGAATTTCATATTATCCATTAATAATTGGGTTTTTAGATCCTAAACTTCCTCTTTATGAAGGCAAAGGTGATACTAAAAAAATTTGGGTGCCTTCCATGAAACTTGTTTAAATTAGGTAGATAATGATAAATTGTTGACAAAGATTTTTCTAAGAAGTATCAAAGAATATGCTCTTTTATGGTTTTATTATCTTCCTCTTCAATCATTAAAGTATTTCAATCCTTTGGCAAATCAGGCTTTAACATAATTTTCTATCAATATTGGGGAAATTATCCTATACTCGAATTATAAATATCAAACAAGGGTCTAATGAGACAATAAAAAAATATGTGCTAAGGTACAAAAATATGCCTTCCAAAGTGACAAATCAAATGGTTTATAATGGCTTTCAAGATATTTTTACACAAATCCTACTCCTTATATTTTAGATTCCATTATGTTTGATAAGTTTAACTCATTTCATGAATTATGATATATAGTCAAAGAGTGTGAAGTCAATTTGAAAACCAACTCAAATCAAGAACAAATAAAAATCTACATTTAATGTTATATCATAACCACTTCAAGAGATTAAACTACAAGCTTTATCAAGGAGGAAATTCTCAAGGTTTCCATGTCCTCCTCGTGTTTTATTTCAAAAGCTCATAGATTGTAATGTAATCACTCTTCCTCCATAAATGGAGATAGATATGTCTAGACCCAAATCTATAAGTTTTGATAACCAGGATTATTATGATTATCATAGATGTATTGGACATTATACCAATAGATGTTTCAAGCTTAATCATAAGATTCAAGATCTCATTGATGAAAACATCATAGATATTGGTACACCTATTGAAGAGGCTACACCAAAATAAAATGATAATGAAAATATACAAATGTACAAATATCCTTTTCCAAATCATGAATAAAATATCAAGGATAATTTTAAACTTAATTATAAATACAATACTCATCTTCCTCCTACTTATGGAATTCCACTTGATAACATTATTGGTATATCTAAAATAAACATATATCACATCCTATTATCACATTTGATGATAGTAAAATTATTTATGATGATTTAGATAAACATACACTTTTAATTTGATCATATGTTAACAAGATATACATACATAGTATCATGATAAAAAATGTATTAAGTGAAAATATGTGCACCATAACAGTCCATTATATTGGTTATACAAAACAATATTTATAGGATACTTTTAGAGTTGTCAAAACATTTGATGGGTATACACAAGATACTCTTGGGCATATGATGTTTACTTTATAAGTGGGCCCTCTCATAATGCATACTTCATTTATAGATCTAACAAGCACATCGGTCTTTGATATGTTGTTAGGATTGTCTTGGATACAAAAGATTGGAGAAATACCTTATAAAATGCATAAATGTCTCAAATGCATTCATTATAATAAGCAGTCAAAATTAAAGGAATCTAATATGAATATTCTTTGTAGAAAATGATGTTTGCTTCTTCTATGGAAAAATAATTAAGTAATTTTTTTGAGAAACATGTTAATAAACTAGTTAAAAAAATAATTCAAGAGTATTTTCCAAATCATATTACAATTTATAATGAGAATGAACATATTACAAAATTAATTTCTTCATATTATTATGATCATGATATAGTTAGACATGGGCATATCCAATTTGTTTCACAAAGCATGGTACATACTCCTATGTAGAATGTGGCACATAGAAATAGACCTCCATATCCTAAGGCAAAAAAATTATAAAAAGAGATTCACCACAAATATAAGTATAGTTTGTTACATATTTTTCTCCTACACTTAAAGATACAAATTTACATGAGCATATAAGTAGTCATTTATATGGCTATATTACAACATATGTCACCTACTCATATTCAAAGGCATCTATAATTAGAACTTCTTTTCACAAGAAGTCACTCCCTCATACCATTCCATGGGTTAAATATACATACCCAACAAGAATATCATTGGTTAGCCACTTGAACTTTATTTGTACATATATTCTTTACTTTTTTGCTAATTATTATATCCCTTATCTAAGAATTCTTCTATCCCTTTGATTTTATTTTTGGGTACTTACCCTCTCAATTTTCAAACCTATTTGAAAAATATAAAACACCTATATCTATAGAACTCCACTTGATTATTATTGCATATAATACATCTAATGACATTTACATGATCTAATATTACTAAAATTTACATGAGCGCATTTATCTTATTTCACATTTGAGGAACATTTACATTCTTACATATTTAAATATTCATACTACATTTCTATGAATCAAAGTTACATATACATTGGGGGCACATTACTTGCCTTAAACCTTATCACTCTATGCTTTTACACTTTTTTTAGGACTGTTTGAATCCCTCTTACTTCCTATGCTCTTAAAGAGTTTATTCTTAGCACTTATTTTCTCAAATCTCTTTTAACATTAAAATATTAGAAAAATTCCCCCAAAAATGCATGTATTCCAAAAAATTCAAAATAAAATTCAAAATCAGGACCTAAATCATTTTTAAATGTTTCTAGATTACTTCTTTTCATATGATTGTTTGTTTTATGTTTTTTATTAATTAAGGCAGCAAACCAGGGGCCGAACCCTATACAGTCAAAAAAGACAAGAAGGCTGGCAAACAAAAGATGCCAGCACTGAACCAATGGCAGAGTTGAGAAACAAAGTCAGAAGCAAAACAAAACACTAGAAAGACCAGAGTTAGAAAGGATGAAACTACATAACTATAGAATTAACAAGATCCTTAAGATTCTCATTGTCTACATTGTCAGATTCCCTAGATTACCCACTGCTTCCATGATCTGCAATGGCCTTCCCCATGTGGACCACCTTCGAAAGCTATCTTCATCATTAATGTGCATCATTCATGCTCCATCATCTCCTTCTAAATGATCTCTCTAATGTTTGGGGGTATATGAGCCCCTTGTCACCATACCCTCCATCTTGAGAATTGTTGACCAAGGTTGGCAAAAGCATCAACGACCCTGTTACCTTCTCTGTAGGTTTGGGTAATCTCAACTTCGGAAAACTTTTACAAAAGAAACTGGATGTCTGTAATGATGTCTTTAAGATGGACACCAACATTAGATACTTTATTAATGGCATCTATGATCAACTTAGAATCTCCCTAAATATTCAAATTTCTAATTCTTAGGGATATAGCTAACTTTAATCCCCAAAGTAAGGCCATAGCTTCAACATAGTTATTGCTCTAGCAACCCATGCCACCATCATAAACAGCAGACATCCCTCCTTTTTCATTTCTTATCATTCCTCCTCCACTTGCTTTACCACTCAACTTGGATGCCCCATCAAAATTGAGTTTCATCCAATTGGGTTTAGGTGGTATCCATTTAGTATGAAGTCTGTGAAGAATTTTGGAATTATCATGCCTAGGGATAAGGTTTAAAACCTTCTATTTGGAAGCAATTTGACTTTCAAATTTAGATAGGGGTTTCTCTACAACACTAATATGAGCTGTTGTAACACTTTCCAAGATGGTCCTAACAAAGGAGTTAAACACTTGAGCAGCATTTCTAGCAGTGTCCCTAAAAATTTTGTGATTTTGCTCTTTCCATAAAGTCCAGCTCAAGCATGGTAGAGCTTGCTTCCATAGTTCCTTAATCTATGGATGTGTGAAGGTTGAGTTCTAGCTGAGAATTAATTCTTTAAGGTCAAAATTGCAAACCCATTCAATGCCAAAGTTGTTAAGTATTTTTTCCCATAAATCCTGGGTAAACTCATAGTGTATGAATAGGTGTGAAATTGGTTCCTCTCTAGAACCACACAAAAAACATCTGTTGACCAAAGTAAACCCCCTCTTTTGAAGGTTTTCCTAAGTAAGGATTTTATTATGGGTAGCAGCCCACCAAAATAAGTTAATCTTTGGAATGAGTTTATGATTCCAAACCTTTTTCCATACCTCCTTATTCTGAGCTTCAGGTGTAAGCAGATGATAGGTAGATTTGACAAAGAATGATCCATTCTTATCTGGCCACCAATATTGTTCATCCTCTTGAGGGAAGAGTGGGATTCTGATCTCCTAAACACATTGCTAGATCTCCCAAATTCTTGGGATAAGCTCAGGCCTATGCACACAACAATCCAAAAGGTTTTTCCAACTCCTTATCCCATTGTTATTTTCCATATAATCACTAACCCTATCACCAAAGAACTGAGTAGTCAGGCCTATAATTTCTCCATAGTTTCCTTGGGAAATGAGAGGCTTGCCTCTTAACCAATTATCCTCCTAGAATTTAATCTGTTGGCCATTTCCAAGCTTCCACCTAATTCCCTTTTTGAGAAGACTTCTACTTTTTAGCATTTTATTCCATATCAAAGGCCCCTAGGGTAATCCCGCCTATTGAAGAAAGTTGGAATCATCAATGCTATGCATGTATTTGGCATACATTATTTCCCCCCACTCATTATTTTTGTGAATTAGATTCCAACTAACTTTTGAGAGGAGGGCTTTATTCATTTTCTTGATGGATCTTATATTAAATCCACCATGAGATTTTGGGAGACACACTTTTTCCCATCTGACTAAAGACATTCTATATTTGTCTTCCACTCCCATCCATAAAATTTTCCTTTGGTTCTATTCCAAATTTTTAGCAAAATACATAGGAATTTTAAAAAGAGACATGAAGTAAGTAGGAATACGTTGCAAGGATGTCTGAAGAAGTTGTAGCTTACCTGCACTACTGAGTGGTTTCCCCTTCCACCCAAGAAGTTTCCTCTATGTACGTTCCACAATACCTTTCCAAAAACTTGAAGATACCTCTTTGACTAAGAGTGGGAGACCTAAGTAGGTAGCTGGTAGGCCAACCTTAACACAATCTAAGATATCAATGATTATATGTCTAAGTTCATTGGGAGTGTTGAAGAAGTGCACATTACTTTTCTAGAAATTTATTCTTTGTCCCAAGTCTCTGGCATAATCATTAAGTATATTCTTCCATCTTCTAGCTTCGATCACCTATGAGATACCAAATAAGATGGTATCATCCACAAACTGCTATATAACCATAGGATGAAGGGAAGAGGTAGGTTTGATGCCTACTAGTTTTTTTAAAACTATATCAGCTTGTATGTATCTTCCCAGTGCCTTAGTGATAATGATGAATAGGTATGGGGAGAGAGGGTCTCCTTGATGAATTCCTCTTGAGGAGGAGAAAAATACTCTAGGAACACCATTAACTAGCACTGAGAATTTAGCATAAGAGACTGCATTCCATAATAAGCAAGATAATTTATCATTAAACCCAAATTTTCTAATCACTTGGAATATAAAAGTCCATGAGACTCTATCATAAGCTTTGGATTTATCAAGCTTGAGGGCCCTCCTAGGGATTCTACTCTTATCCATGGAGTGGATAGTCTCATGTGTGGTGATCACAGCATCAAGAATCTATCTGCTCGAGATGAAACCTTTTTGAGTAGGATAAATAATTTTGTCAAGCAAGGGTTGAATTCTCAAAACCAATAGTTTATTACATATCTTATACACAGTGTTGCATAAGCTAATGGGTCTGAAATCAGCAAGGTGTAAAGGTTGAGATTTTTTAGGAACAAGTATAATGAAGGTATTATTGACTTGTTTCAAAAGTTTTCTAGATCTGAAAAAATCATGAACTGTAGTCGTGAGGTCTGCTCCAACAATCTCCCAATATTCTTGAAAGAATATAGGAGGAAAGCCATCAGGACCTAGGGCTTTAAAAGTGCCCATGGAGAATAAAATAGCATGTACTTCTTCATCAAATACAGGCTTTAACATTTCTATATTTTCTTCTTCTGTTATCAAATAGGGGATTTTATCAATGAATTGACTCATAGATCTATCAATTTTATCATTATTGTTTTCTTTCGTAAGCAAATTCTGAAAGAACACCCTAGATTGCTCCCCTATTTTGTCATCCTCAGTAATAATGTCTCCATTATCTAGGACAAGCTTAGTTATTGAGTTGGCTTTTCTATGTTTCATAGGTGAGAGATGAAAAAAAGTAGTGTTCCTATCACCCTCTTTAAGCCATTGAACATGGGATTTTTGTTTCCATAAAACCTCTTCCCTTTCCATCAAATTATTCCATTCTAAAGATAGACTATTCTCTTCTTCTAAGGTGCCCTCAGAGTCATCCCCTTGATCAATCAGTTGTTGAATAGCCTTGAGTTTTCCCATTAAATTTTTCTTCTGCTGGAAAACCTACCCAAAACTGTATCTATTCCAGCCATAAACTTCTTGTTTAATGTGCTGGAGTTTCTTGACTATTTTAAACATGGGAGTACCTTGAATGGGAATATTCCACCATTGAGCCACCATTTATCTAAAACCTTTGTGTTTAATCCACATAGCTTTAAAATGGAATGGAGGAGGTCTGTGATGTCCCTGTTCTCTCCAATTGAGGATAATTAGGCAGTGGTCAGACATGGTTCTGGGTAGAGCCTGCACCTGCATATTCTAATAATCATTTCAGTTGCTTGATATCAGAAATATATCTAATTTAACCTAAATCATTTGATCTCCTCTTCTTCTATTGGTCCAAGTAAAATTTTGGTTCTGCAGCTTTATGTCCAATAATCCCCAATCATTTATGAATTTAGCAAAGTCGAACATGCTATCTGAGTAATCAATAATCCCACCCTATTTTTTAGAAGGGTATAAAGGTATGTTAAAATATTTGACTAACATCCATTTAGAATTTTGAGGATTATTCCTGTAGCTACTCAAATCTATCCATAATTTCTGTCTCAAAGCTCTGTTATTCGGTGCATAAACATTTACCAACATCCAGTTCAAGGAATTCATGGAAAAATTGGTAGTCAAAAATTGTTTATGATGGGCCATAAGATATCCTTGGATTTTAGCCCTATTCCACATAGTGATAATCCCTCCTGAAGCTCCTTTAGCAAGACTAATACAAAAACTCGCCTTAGGCCATATATAGTCAGTAATTTTTGCAAAATTTTCCTCTTTCATCTTGATTTCTTGGAGTAATAGAATATCTAGTTTATTATCTAAAATGTAATTTTTAACCTCAAACTACTTTGAGGGACTATTAAAGCCCCTCAAATTCCATGATAATAATCTCATTTAGAGAGTTTGGAGGGTTGGGACTCCATTGTTTTCTATTTTCCACTAGCAATCTCTCTTTGTCTTGTTTCCCTTAGGGTTGGCCTCCCTTGTTTGGGCTCAGTACTAACATCTACATATTTTTTACCTTTCTAAATCTTTTTCTTTGGGGTAACCCATTCTTCCTATTCATTTCTACCATCTTGTCCTACTACCCCTGTTGCCAAGTAGTTTCCTACCTAGCCTCCATCTTCCAAATCACAGAAAAAGTTTGTATTTGACTGTGGATCTAGTGCTCATTGAGTGTGACTTTCAGGTGTTACTTCTTCCTATCCAATCCTTGAAATTGTATCATCTTCATTGATTTCCTTTAGCAAAAGGTCCCCTCCTGCCCCTTCCTTAAACATATTAGTCTATTTTTCTAAAGTGTAGACTCTATTAAATGTGGCCTTCTAACTGTCGTCAGATACTATATTCTCCTTTGGGACCTCTTTTCCCTCACTACTGATGATATCCTCCTTTCTCTTCTCCTCCTCTCCTTCTTTTGTAGCCTTCTGACTATCATCTAATCTTATAATTTTCTTTGGGACAACTTCACCTTCACTGCTAGGGGTAGCATCCTTTCCCTTTCCCTCCTCTCCTTTTCCTGTATTGTCAAGAATTTCCACATTATTCTCTATTTCCTGCTTGCTATTCACTTTCTCCTCCTCTACATTCTAGGAATCCTCTTTCATCCCCCTTTGCTTCACTTTGCATTGTGTCATTATATTTCCCTTCTTCTTACATATTTGATAGAAAGTGGTAGCATTCTCATAAGTAATTAGCTGAGTCCAGGTTCCATATTTAGAGTTAAGCTCAATGGACATAGGGAGAGTCTTATTTATTTCAACATTAACACAAATTCTAGCAAACACACATCTGGACTTAGTTCTGGTTATATGATCTGAGGTGACATATTGACAAATAGAATTTCCAATGGCTATGAAGATTTTTTCATCCCAAAATTCCAAACGGAATCCTGGTAATCTTACCCAAGTAGGTGTTGTCTTATTGAGGTCTGAGTTAGGATCAAATCCTAGTTTCCATGAGCATAAGGCTATAGAATGTGGTCCAAATAGCTAGGGACCTCCAGCAAGGGTAGCGATCATGTCGTCCCTATTCATAAATCTAAAAAGGAATAGACCTCTAGCCATGGCTGTGATTGAAACACTACCTTTGACTTTCCACCTAGATAGAATCCATCTTCTAAGCATTTTGATATTAGGATGGAAAAAAAACTTACCAACCAGTGTAAGGTCCATGGATGCCACTATTTCCTCCACTAGATCATCTGGGATACTCAATGCCTTGCCCTCTGAGAGAATAGGGAGGCTCGACATGCCTTTCAATGGACACATCTTTTCACCTATGAGTGATTTCTTCCATCCAATCGATGGACTATCCCCTAATATATTCTTGGACAGATCTCTAGAGGTACTAATACCCATAGTGACCTCTATTGGATCCGTGGTCCCACCTGTCGCACTCAGGGGGCCCAACCAAGTGGGAAAAAACTAGTTTCAAATATTGTCCACACGCTTCACTCCTCCACTCCTTACTAAATCTCTGCTTGTTAAATTCTTATTTTATGTTAAGTAGATAACATATTACATATTTAAATACATAATGTGTCATGAGGTACTTGAGTGTGATATATGACATACATCCACATGATTATTTAATGTTTACCCAACAACCTTGTTAAGTTGGAGGCATATCTACATTCTCCACGAATACTCTTACAAGTTGTATTTATCCACATCATATATACCATGTTGAGCTATATATCAAATAAAAGTCTTGCTAATAACTTATATTTTTCACATGTAATACATCAAATATGCTACTTGATAATATTAAAATTCATTATTATGAACGAAATATAGTATTCTCATTTTCTACATGATTTTCATTGCATTCTTATTTTATTACATGATATGTTAGACTTGTTTACTTATTGTGTGTGTGGCCCTTGACCTTGTATGTTAAAATTATTGATTATATGACACCATTATGCCATTTTCATGTGGCCCTTAACCTTGTGTATTATCCAATATTTTTATGTCCCTTGTATGTTGCTTCTTAGGTCTTATGTGTGACATATTATGAAAATTACTTGATATTTTATGATATTAATTACTTTCTTATTCATTGCTTACTAGTATGGTGCCATAATTCATATTGTTTCAGTGAATTTCAGCTTATATTTCTAAAAGGTGAAGAAGAAGAAACTAAATACGGGTATGGTTGAAAAGCTTGTTTAATTATGTGCATGTTTAATCAAATGATTGTGAAGAGATCCTCATTGTCTTGGGATGATGACCTATAAATAATACAAAACTAAAGAAAATGGTTGGTTAAATAGATAGCTAATTGGATTTCCTAGTGTTAGCTAGATCCCAAAAGCAAGAGCTTCTTCGAGGGTTGTCAATCCACATATTTTAAATAATTAGGTTTATAAATAGAATATAAAGTACTTGCATCAATAATAAAAAAGTTACTAAAATTTAACACAAGAAGTTATTGCTAAAAAAAAGACTATAAATGACTAATATAGAAATAAGTAAGTCAATACTAATGCTAAATGGCTTGGTTCTGCTTCAAAAAATTAGGTAGGGGTCTATGAATAGGCAATGACATAGAGAATCATATTTGGTTAAGGGTAAATAGGTGGAAATAACTTGTTATTATTTTACACCATAGTGACCATTAGTGGTTGAGGTGACCATCGATGGTTAAGGTGACCATCAACGGTTGGCAAGACTATCAACAGTTGAGACTACTATCAATGGTTATTATGTTTAGGTCTAGATTGGTAAATAGCTATATAACAAGATCCCAAAGTTGGATTCTAAGATATGGGTTGGTATTAGATTGATTATCAAAGGTAAATAAAGTAAATGAATATTAGAAAATAAATACTTATTTTACAGAAGGCTAATCGAGTGGGTGCTTAAGGTGGTTAACTTGTTGGTGGAGTCTAACATGATTGTAATAGTACTTGAAACTTTGGTAGAGTGGTAGTGTCAAGTTGGCCTTTTGATGTGATGGTTAGATCATTGGATCATTTGTGATAATTGACCTATAATAAAAAAAATTGGATGCAGAAGCTCTTGATAAAAATTATCGATGGATTTCACCTCCCTGCTCTTCTTTTATTATAGGCATAAGAAAAAGGTTCAAGTGGAGGTTAAATTATGTTGCTTGATTATAACTCACTCATACATGAATTTAGACAAGCTATTTTTAAAAAATTAAGCTGGGTGGTTTACATGTTATTGGTTAAGGAGGTGCACCCTGATTGTCAATGATCAAGGTGACCATCAGTGGTCATCCTGACCACCGATGTTTGAGGGCCAAGAAAAAGAGTGGGTAAAGGGATCGGTTAAGTTAGTTGGTCAATCTTAACTTGGGGTTAGGATTGGTTAGGGGTCAAAGTGTTAGATTGGTACCAAGTGGGTCCTAAGGTGGTCTAAGGGAATTTTGGTGTCTACATTTTACCTCTTTTTTATACAACTTTGAATCAATAAGATATAAAACAAAAATGGATTGTTGGTCACTGTATTGGTTGCCTTAAGTATGGAAGGAGGTATTCCCCCTCAAACTAGGAGTCGATGAGGTAAAGCATAATTGGGTGTGGGTTTGATAAAGTGGAGGTTGATGATGACTGATGAACATCATGAAGGTGGGTGATAGGTTGGGTACTGAAGCATAAACATGTGCATGAAGTGTGACAAAAAGGTGTAATAGCTTAGATTGTGCATAGACTAGGTTTCCATAGTTGGTAAAAGTAAAATTTGGTGTTAAAAATATAAGTGACAAGTGGACCACATGACCACATTTATATGTGCTGGTTAGGTACACTCGTAAACACAAGTATCATAAGTGATGTCTATATCTCGATGGGTATCTAAGGTAGGAAGTGCTCTTAGTAAAAGCATAAACTAGTTAAGTATCATGGGTATTTGAGGTAGGAAGTGCTCTTAAGAAGACACAAGTGGGCTTGGTATGTGATATGTGGTGAAGGTATAAAAGGTAGTTAACAAGGAAATGTTAGTATTATGGTCAAAGGACCAAGCAAAAGTCATCACAAAATGCATGCTAGTTTAGGCTGAAATGGACTAATGGTGAGGTGACGAGGTGGTCAAGTTGGGTAGAAAAGGTAGTCTCCATGGGTTGGTTGTGTTATTTGGTTCTACTAAATAAAAATGGTTTGATTTAGGTGAGATCAAAAAGGTGAGCCTCCTAACCATCGATGGTCAAGGTGCTCAAGGATGACCATCGATAGTCAAGGTGAAAACCCTAAAAATTCTAGTGATCAAAATTAAATTTGAATGTCATTTAGATCATTTGTATTTTTGACTATGGAGATCTAGTAATTAGTGATTTGGGTGAAAGTATTATTGATGGTGATTATTGCATTATATTTATTGAGTTCTATTGATTGAAAAGACTGGGGTAGGATGTAAGGTGAGCATGGGTGAGGAAGATGATGGGTGGGTTCATGGCTTACTCCTTGATGATGATCAAGAAATGAGGTACGTGACACTCTTAAATTGGTAAATGTAGTTCTCAATTTGAAATTTGCATTCAATTTGAAAGTGTAGGAGATGGGTGGGCAATTTGTGAACTAGTTTTGCCCTAAGTAGGGTTTAGGGTTGGAAGGTTAAGTTTGTAGGTAAATTTTGAAATTGATAAGGTGGGTTAGGTTGACTAGGGTAGGTATGGGTATTATGATAGGAGTTAGAATAAATTAGGGTTGTTTGGGTGGTTACTAGGTAGGGTAGGTATGGGGGTGTTCCATTCATAGAATACCCATAGTGATCATTGATGGTTGGGGCTCACTATTGATGGTCAAAATCCTAAATGAGGTGTATTCCTAATCATCGGTAGTCACCTAGTCTATAAATTGGTGGTTTATTTTGTTAAAAGTGCCTAAGGCATATAAGATGTTAATTTCTTAGTGTAGGGTGACCCTATAGGTGTTAGGGATTATAGATAAGGTAAGAGGGTAGTGTGGACACTAAGTAAATGGGTAAGATGGGTTAACTAATTATGTGTGCTAATGAACTATGCAGGCATGGGAGTAGATTTAGATGCATGATCTAGTGCCATGTATCTTTGTCAAGATTCACTAGGGGATGGCCCCTACAAATTAGGCACATATCGAGGAGGTTGGCATAAGATTAATATGACACTATCAACATGTGTCCCATGATGCATTAATGATCATGTCCCTCATTGAGAGATGTGATTTAGCCATGAACATGTTCTTACTACCCGCTAGTGAGCTTATAATCCTACCAAAGGATGTACACTAGATTGCATAGTTGCCCTTATGAAGAAAGCTAAAATACCACATAGAGTGGGAGGAATAAGATGATATAAATAAGATTTTATATGGAGATGAATAGGATCATGTCAAGTGGCATGTTGGGGGATTCATTTACTCTACACTTTATCATAATAATGGGATGAGAGGAGATTGATGATGATAATGATGATGGTAGTGTTTTGCTTTGCCCTTCCTAACTCAAGCAATGGGAGGTTACCATACTTTTTGTTTAGTGGTGTTGGTTGAGATTTTTCTTAGGAGGATAGTATTTGGAAAGGTACCTATTATCTTAGTATAAATATATAGGGAGCTATGGGTATTTAGGGCCCATAAGAGGTACAACATCAGTGTCAATATTGTTCTACACTCTTGGGCCTATGATCACATCTGGGTGTTGAGGCTAATGGGATTATCATGGATGGGATATAATATGATTGAGTTATAGCTGGATTTATGTGGTGGAGAGGTGACTTCACCACTTTAGGTATAGGGGGAGGTGTACACAATGTTGATTGGTTCAGAGGTACACTGGGTGCATTAGTGATTGGAGACATTGTTTAGAGACCCTATGTCTAGTTTCTAGTATAACCTAGATAAAAAAGGTAAACCCTATATCTATAGATTTATAGATGGATATTTGGTAGGTGGGATGGGGAGGTAGAGGTTATCCCCTTTGATAGGGTGCATAGATAGTTTAACCTAGTTTAGGGTATTCCAAGTGCATTCCCTAGATACAAGCATGAGGACTTAGAGATTCTATTATTTGAGCCACATCTAGTACCAACTTTGATAGATCATGAATAACTACCAACCAAGCCAAAAATATATGATGTTGGATTTTCAAATGGGTACATGGCATGGTACTAAGATTTATATGCAACTAAAAATTTTGGTGATGGTGATGGTAACAGGAGACTGATAGATGTGGACCCAGTTAGGAGAGGGGGTTAAAGGGTATAGGTACACAGGGTTGGCCTTGATGCATATACATGAGTGTTAGTAGTTTTGGCTCAAGCATAGGTGGTATCACTATAGCGTTAGGTGGATACACTACAAATTTCACTAACCACTGTGATAGGTGAGAGGGACCAAGCTAGAGTTACACTAGCCCATGTCACCTAGGAGTGAGATGATCTAAGATAGGGTAGAGGAGAAATAACATCACCATTAGGTTCAATAGAGACCATTTATATGTAGAGGTACATAGCCACTATATAGGATTTGTCATACTATGAGGCTATAGTCTTCACTCACTACCCAGTGGAACCTCAATGGGGTGAGTATATAGCTAGCTTGGTAGGTGGTGCTAGCATGGTGACACTAGGTCAGTGGGTAGTGTTTGTAGGTGGATAGATAGGTGCATCTTGGGGATAGGTAGCTACTACAAGGGGTAGGTATTAGGATTTAGTGGTTCTCCAAGAGACAATGGTGCCACTAGGGCATAAACATGATATAGCTTGGATGTGTGTGTGTGTGTGTGTGTGTGTGTGTGTGTGTGTGTGTGTGTGTGTGTGTGTGTGTGTGTGTGTGTGTGTGTGTGTGTGTGTGTCTTGTTATATACCATTTTGATTTCAGCCTGCAAGCCAATGTGGTGAGATGTCCATTTTGAAAGAGACATGTATATCTGTTTGTACACGTTATGATGTCATTTGACTCATGAGTTATATATATGATATTTGCTTACTTCTTATAGTCATGGTCTATTATTTGCATTGATGTTTAATGCTTATGATGTGATGTTTATATTGATTATGGATTATTCTTATGTCATGGATACTAGACACTGATGTAAACTCACCTAGCTAGGCATGAGATGGTGTTTATTTATAGTTATGCTTATGACATGATAAATGTTAATGAGTATGTGACTTATTAATGAGATTTAGACATGTGATGGAATGGTTTATTATTTTATTTCTCATGAATTTTATGGTGTTATTATGCTTGTTATGGTTATGATTATGGTGATATGTTTACTTATGATATATGTGTATATGCTTTTTATTGATTTTTAAGATAAAACCCATGAGATAAGTTAATTAACAACACTAGATGGGAGAATAAATAATATAATCAAGAGACAAACGTGGTAATGAAAATACCAACTAGTCATGAGAGGGTAAGAAGAGAGTAAGATTCTTCTTCTTTGACGACGACTAAAACAAAATCAAAATTAGATTGGCTTAATGAACATAAGACCTTCAAATGCTTTGTATTAACATTAGTTAGGTGGTTAAAAAGGTTCCATGCTCACATAATGTCAAGTGAACTCAAAATCCCTTGCTTATAATGTATAAAGGGGAGATGGATGAAAATGGAACCTTCATGTGAGACTCACATGACTCTTCTATAGGTGTCTGAAGAGTCAGTATAAATAAGTCTATGTCATACAAAGTGTAGACTAATCAATGTGGGAAGTCTACTTTTGAAAATCAATTATGGAATCCACCTTATTTTGTTGTGTAAGAGCTAATTGTAGCTTTCAATATTAGTTTGCTTTTGTTATTATTTTGATAATGGGTCTTTTTCTTTGTCGTTGTATATCAAAATATAATCGATGTGATAAGCTTCTAATAAATTGTTATGCTTTTGAAAAATGCTTTACTCAACCATCCTTCAAGGGAATGGTCTAAGTTTATATTATTTATTCAAGGATTTGTGGTATCTGTCCTTCAAGGGAGTAGTCTATGAATGCTTAGGAATGGCCCATGATTTCTATTATTTTAGATTTTTCTTTTTTGCTTGTTTGATTTTTGGTTGACATAGACTTGCTTAAGTTGGATTAAGGGTTCACCTTTAAGGATTAAAAAATAAAAGCACAATAAGGTCGATAGGGTGTAAAGAGGTTTTAGGTGAAAATGATCATTAGAATCTATAATGGGAGAGGGGGGAAAAGTAACATGAAAATCATGCCATAGGTAGGGCCATAGTACCCATTATTCAAGATTATCTATGACTGTGATGGATAATCACATGATTTAGTATTAATTAGTTGCCCCTAAAATAGGGAGATGAATGTGGTTGAAATCAAAGGGTGAGCTTGAGTTAAAACAAAAGGTGAACTTGATATTTCCTAAAAAAATAATGGACACAAATGCAAAGAATTGAGGGGCTCAAGTTATGGGTTTCCCTCAAGAGAAGACAACTACTAAGTTCTTGACCCATACTTGTAGGTTATGATAAGGGTCCAAGCCAATTGAAATCAAACTTTCCCCTCTTGCTTTTCTCCATATTGGTGACATGTTGATTTTCCTTTAGGATGAAGTCTTCGACATTGAATTCTCACACTTTAAGGTGTTTGTTATTTGCATGCTTGATTTACTCTCAATAGACATGAAGATGGGTAAGATCTACTAAGTGACGTTCATCAAGGAGATCAAAATAGGCTAAGTGGTGCTAACAATAATCATCCTCATAAATGAGATCCTACAAATATATGAAAAGAGAAGGTATTTAGACTTCGAGAGACAAGACAACCTCTACTCCAAACACAATATAAAAAGTGGTAACACTCATAGGGGTTATAAGGCTAGTATGGTACACCCATAAGGCAAAGTCGATGTGTGAATGCCAATCCCAACTAGATTTATTAACCATTTTAGTTAGCATGTTATTAAGAGTTTTTTAAGAGGATTTTTCCTATCCATTTGTTTGAGGGTGATAGGGTGAGGATAACCTTAACATAATCCTAAATGCATCACAAATACCCTGGACTTGTTTGTTTTTAAAATATTTACCATTTTTGGTGATGAACTTATGAGGAACATCAAAGTGGCAGATGATGTGATGGTTGATAAAGTTGACAATCTTCTCTACTCTAGTCAAGATTAGAAAAATAGCCTCTACCCATTTGGTAAAATTTTTAGTTGTAGTGATGATAGAATAGTGTCACTATGAATAATAGGGATTAATTTCACCAATAAGGTCTAGGCCCCATTGTGAGAAAGTCCAAAAATTAGTGGAAATGTAAAGACTATGAATAGGTGCATGTTGATATTTAACACACCTTTTTTACATAATAACAATAGTATTGGTTAAGGGTAGTCCATTAATAGCTAAAGCAAAGGACTAACTTAGCTACAATGAGGCTACTAAGGTGTCCTCCATAGATTTCATCGTGCATTTCCTTGATATGCTTTATGATTGCATAGGCAATGGAAGAGGAGTCCATTATACCTATATTTATAAAGAATTCCTCCCATAATGTTATAACCTAAGGTACTCTAGATAAACATTCTTTGAGCATTAAAGGAAATCTTAGAAGGAATGATGGAAAGGTGGAGATATTCTAAGGTTTGTTGATACTAAAGGTCGAGTTAGGTCTCTTCCACATTGAAAATGGTGGGAGAATCTAGTTTGACATAGGAAGGCTAGGTATGTTTATAGATAACAATAGATAACTTAGAGTTAGAAGATTTAAATGGGATCTTAGAGATGAGGGAAGCCATGGTATCGATGAACATATTGGTAGCTCATGCGATTGAATGGATGTGGTAGTGTTTAAATGATGTTAAGAGTTCATCAACTAGTTGTTTGTACTATTTTAAAACATCACTCTTATATGGGTAAGAGCCATTGATTTGATTGACCACAAGTTAGGAGTCCCTAAAGATGATCCTTTAAAATCCTAGGGCTAAGGTAGTTTGAAGGCCTATCACTAGGGATTTGTACTCGTCCATATTTTTGGTATATTTAAAATCAAGATTAAAGGATAAAGGAATCAGCTCACCATCAAAGGGAATAAGGATGATAACAACTCCCCCACCATGTTGATATTTTGATCCATCAAAGAACATGGTGACTTGATAGGTGAAGTCTGCTTAAGAGAGGGTTATGATGGACTCATCAGGGAACTCAAGAGGAGGAGGTTGGTTATCTGTTAATGGTGCTTTGGCCAATTGGTTGGCAATGACTTACCCCTTAATTGAATTTTGATAAATGAACTTAAGGTCAAATGCCACTAAATTCATGATCCACTTGGCTATGCACTATTTTTGGTACGGCTTAGAGTGCATGTACTTAAGTGGGTCAGTATTGGTCATGACATAGGTTTTGTGGTTAAGAATTTAGTGGTAAATTTGGTGGCCATAAATACTAAATCTAAGAAAATATTCTCGATATGGGTATATCAAGTCTCGTAGCTACAAGCATATGAATAATATAGTAAATGGATTTATCTTTGTTTTGTTCATTCTAATGAGAAAATTTCCCCTAGGGAGTGATTAGTGGTGGAGATATAAAGGTATAAAGGTTGGTCATCTTTGGGAGGGGTGAGGATAGGTGGAGACAAAATTTAATTTTTAAGTGAATCAAAGGCCTTTTGATTGTTGGTATTTCAATTTAAAGATACATCCTTATTTAGAAGGTGGTGGAAGCATTGGCATCAGTCCCAAAGATGGGAGATAAAATGACAAATGGATTTGAGTTTCTCATGAAAACTATGGAGTTACTTGACATTGATTATAAGATAATAAAACCAAGAAGCTTTCCTAAAAAAACCCCAAAAATGCATTTCTTGGTATTAAGATGGACATGGTAATGGATGAGGTGCTCAAAGATGATCTTGATAATGGATAAATGATCCTTTCAAAGTTTGGATTTTATGATAAGGTCATCCACATAATCCTCTACTATCTTGTGGATAAGGTCATGGAAGATATAAGTCATGGCATATTGGTAGGTTACACCAACATTCTTTAATCCAAAAGTCATGAATTTATATTAGAAGGTTCCCCATGGGGTGGTAAAGGTGGTCTTATGTTGATCTTTGAGGGCGATTAATATCTGATTGTAACCTAAGAATTCATCCATGAGAGATAACATCTCCTAAATGAATGTAAGATCAACTAGTTGGTCAATGACCAATAGAAAAAAGTAATCTTTGGGGAAAATGAGGTTAAGGTCACAAAATTCCACACAAATGTATAGTCCCCCTATGGCTTTGGTGATAGGCATGACATTCAAGACCCATTGAGGGTAGTCAATGGGTTGGATGAAATTGATAGATAGAAGATGATAAAGCTATTCTTTGATGAGAAAGTCTATGCAAGGGTACACGCATCAAATTTTCTATTTGATAGGATTGACATCATAGTTGGTGACTATGTTATGGGTAGCAATGGCAAGGTCAATTCCAGGTAAGTTGCTATAAGACCAAGTAAATTCTATGTTGTGGTCTTAGAAGAAAGAGGGAAAGTCTTGAAGTTTTTCAAAATTTAGTGATTGGATAATTTTGATAATGTGAGGGTTGTTCAGAGTGCCCAAGTTGATATCTATGGTGGATTCATTCAACATAGTCAAGGTCTCAAGAGGAATGGATTTATGGATGGAAGAATGCAGGGTACCAAGGTAGGTTAGAATGAATCATCATCCTAGCACTGAACACTATTAATGGTAGTAGAATCATCTCTTACCATTTTAGGATGGATTAAAGGGATGGTTATGATTTACCCCCTCATTTTGATAAGGCAGGTGTTTGAGGTTGATTATGTTGATAAAAAAATTTAAGTGGGATGATATCATCATCTTCATGCATTAGTGGAGTAGAGGTCAATTAATAAGGGGTGTCTTCCTTAATAATAGTGATGGTAGGTGGTTTGGTTTTCTTTTTAGTGGGTAGAATGAAACTAAGACCATGTTTCTCATGATGATTTTTGGTATCAATGGAGATAAACTCATGTGAGAATTACTCATATCATATAAGACCAAATCCTTTCTAAACACACCTATGGAGGTATATCTTGGCAAAACTTAGTTTGTCTAGGTAGGAGAATCTATTAGTGAATGGTTGAGTCAAAGAGGAGGTGGTAAAAGCACTGAGGGGCTTGTCAAGTCCCCCATAGATTAAATGGGATTGATAGTGTGAAGATATAAAAGGAATAATGGTTCTGACACTAGGGTCATATATGGGTTGGGTAGTAAGTTACCCATACTCATGAGGAGTAGGGAAGGCATCAAGGGGTAAAAGGTGATGTTTTCTTAGTGAAATATGTTGGAATGTGGATTCAAAGTGATCTGAGGTGGGGATCTGATCAAAGGGGATGGATGAGCTAGTTGATGCCTCATTGGTAAAAGGAGGTAAGACTTCCTCTTTCATGGTGGGGGTCTTGTCTTTAGTTAAGGAGGGTATGTTATATGGGGGTAAGAGGACGTCATTAGGTTGGTTGGTCATGTTTCATGTCAAGAAGGGACTTGGATTAGCTTGGATGGTGATGACTTGGCCTTCATGCTCAAATTTAATTCAATGATGAAGGGTAGAGGGGATTCAACCAATGGAGTGGATCCAAGGTTGTCTTAGAAAAGAATTGTATTAGAATTTTCCTTCCACTACATAAAAGAGTTCAAGGAGTATGTGGGGTCCTAAATAGATATGAAGGAAAATAGTTCCTAGGGTAGTGGTCATGTATCATTGAAGGATCGAAGGATAATTGAAGTTTTGGACATGACATTGTCTAGAAGGTTGAGTTGGTTATAGGCATGGGAGGAGATGATATTAATATTAGCTTTCCCATCAATCATGACCTATTTGATACGAGTTTGGTTGATGTAAGTAGAAATAAAGAGGATAGATCATTAAGATGTATAAAAGGTATTTTGAATCCTTGAAGGTAAAAAGGATGGAAATTTGGAGAGTACCAACAAAGGTTACCAAATGTTGATGGTCTTCAAGTTGAACCTCTATCGATTACAATGCCTCGATCAATACTTAGTGATGATGAAAAGTAGTAATCAAGTCATATAAGCTCATCTTCACTGGGGTTTGGTGGAGTTGTTTGAGAACCACTCTCTTGATAGATTTAGAGGGGTTAGATTGGAAAGCACCTAAGATAGATACCTTAGGTTTGGTTGAAGGTGAAGGTGTTTGATTTTGGTTTGGTTGGGATGTGCCTATGGGATGGACACTTTGTCCTTCCCCTTATCCTTCTATTGTGCTCTCATGACCATGTGGATAGTAAGGATAGAGGGAAAAGTTAGGGCAGGAGATGGGTTTGGTTCCTCATCACTTTGAGATGAGAGTGGGGGAGTAGGTAGGTTTTAGCTAGTGGTTTTCAACTATTGGATTGATAATGGGCCTATCGGAGCTTCTTCTAGTAATATATCATCCTCATCATAGAGCTGATGGATAATGGTTTAGAGAGCCCTATAGTTCTTCATGTCATGACCTGGTGTCTTATAATAAGAGCACACTTGGTGATCATTATACCGGATGGGTTTTAAATCGAGAAGGTTGAATGGCTTAATAAGGGGTAAGGTCAAGCAAGAAGCTTTCAATCACCTATAGAAAATGGTAGAGTAGGATTTAGCTAAAGGTGGAGAGGGTTTAGTGGTTTTAGTCTTGGTTGGTAAGGTGAAATTCCTATTGCAAACAAGTTTGGTGGTAGGAGTTTTGGCTAAGGTAGTACATTTGGTTGATGGTTTGGGTTTTGCTAAGGTAGAGGTTGATAAAGTGAAGGTAAGAGGTTTCAAAGTAGGTAGTTTGGTCATTGATGGTTTGGTGAAAATAGGTGTGTCAAAAAATAAGTGTGTCGGTGTAACTAGAAGCAGTGGTTACATTTTGGTTGGGACAATCAACTTCTTACTCAAAATGGAGGGATGAGGCCCCAAGATAAAGGGAAAGGTGGAAGGAGGTAAGAGTTTAACCCTTTAGCCTTTTATTAGCTTCACTTCCTTGGTTGGTTTGGTTTTGTCATTGGTTATTGGGCTTGGTGAAATAATATCCACTTTCACAGATGGGTAATTAAGACTCTATGTAGGAAAGGTCCCAAGGTTCTTGGTTGGTTTGGTTGGAGAAAGTGATTTGGTGGTTTAGTGGTTGGTCACTTTGGATTGTTGAGGAATATTTAGGTTGGTAGATGGTTTTATCAATTTGGTTGGTGAGATAGGAGTGTGTGTATAATGGAAGGGGTGGTTTGTTCTACAAATGATATGGTTGGAGGTTCTCGCTTGGTGATATAAGGTAGTCTTAATTACTACTAAAAGATGTCTCAATCTGTGTTAGGGTTGGAGATAAATTCTAAGTTCTACACTAACCTAGAGAATGGTTAATTAATTGATCTTGTTCCCAAGATAGTTGATTTGAAAGATAAGCCCATAGGTTGAGATAGAGGGATGGTAAACTCATCCTTTTCCTAAATCAAAGGATTCAAGGTTTGAATGGGTGAATCTTTTATGAGAGGTACAAACATGGGGGATTCCTCTTTATGAATGATCTCTAAAAGGGTAGTAAATTATTTGGTGGCTAGGGGAGAAGGTAAAATGGGTATTTATTCAAGTATATCAGTTGAAAGAGGGGTTGATGGCTCCACTACCTCAATAATTGGAGGAGGGGAAAGGGTTGTTTCCTAATTTTAGATCTCTAAAGGAAGAAAAGGTAACTCCACTACCTCAATAAGTGGAGAGGGCAAATAACAAATAGGTTGGGCAGTAGGTTCTTTAGCAATGAGTGTACCAAGAACCATGTTAGTAGTATGGGCATCATGATAAAAATTGACCTTGTTGCTCTAATTTTTTGTAGGCACATTATTAGGGAAAGGCTACCTAAAGATGTCATGGGCTTGGTTTTGAGGTGCATTGGGGTTATCCAACACAAGTTCCCCTTTGTCAATGAGAGATTGGACAATGCTCTTGAAGGTATTACACCTACTAACATCATGCCCAACTACTCGATAGAAGGCACATATATCATTCTCATTACACCAACTAGGTGTAGGACAAGAAGAATCAAATTGTTGAGGTGGTTTGATAGGAGGAATTTTTATGATGTTGTTCTTTAATAAATTCTCCAAGATTGAAGCATAAGATTCTCCTAGTGGAGTAAATTAATTTTTAAGGGTTCTAGTTTTAGTTTCTCATATTTTACTTTAAAGAATCAGAGGAATTTGTTTGGATAATAGATGATAGAGAAGTGGATTTTAGGATAACTATGTATGTATTTCCCTTGCTTTTGATCCCAGTGTTAGTTTGGTTTCTTGATTTGGAGGAGGAAGCCTCATTGGTTTTGTAGGTAGAGTTATTTTTTTTCAATTTTATATTTCCTTTATTGATGTATTTGTTCTCTAATTTATGCATGATCATAAAATATTCATTGAACATTCAAAATATTTGAATGCACAATATGGAAGAGATGTGCTTCGCACATGCCCAAGAATTTTTTTTGATAAATTCAGGTTTGGGTAAGGAAAAGGAAAGTTGGTTGATTAGGCTCCTCCAATGAGCCAAAAAATTAGCAATGGATTCATCATCAAATTGCCAGATGGAGTAGAGTTTAGTGATGGAAACCTTATTAGAGATATTTATCAAAAAGTGTTCCATAAAATTTTGAGCTAGTTGGGTGAAGGAGAAGAGGGAATGCTTGGTTAAGGCACTATACTAATTAAATGTCAGTCTTGAAAAAGACATAGGAAAAGTCTAGAGGAGGGCATCATCATAGGCAATCAAATAACATGAGTGCCTAAATTCCCTAAGGTGCTATTAGGGATCTTATTTACTTTGAAACTTGGAGAACTTGGGAAACTCACACTGAGGATTTTATAATTAGATAGGGACAGATGGGTGAATGGGTTTGTTATAGATTTTATAATATGATAAAATGTTGTAAGCTCCAAAAATAGATGACTCTAGGGTATACATCTTGGAGTTGTGCAACTTGAATATTGTAAGGTGCATACTTTTGTGGTAGTTAGGTGACATAATGATAATTGGGTTGAGGTTGATAATCCACCCCATATTGGTATGCAAAGATTGATGGTTGAGTGGAAGATATGTAAGGGTAGGTGGATACAAGTGATCAGGTAGTAGGTATGGGTACATGCCCTTATGGTTTAGGGATTTAACCTAGCTTTGGTACAATGGACACCTATTGGTTAGAAGCAGTGGTTAGGTTGGTGACCAAAGGAAGGGTAGTGACCTTTATACTAACTAGGGGTAAGGTAGAAGGTATAGGCACCACAAGATTTTGAAATGGGGTAGTGGTTAATAGATTAGAGGTATCTAATGGAAGGTTGGAAATGATAGTGGTAGGTATTACTATGATAAGAGGAGTATAGGTGGCTAATGGTTGGTTTTCTCCTAAGGTGGAGGAGTTGTTGGTAGGGGTGGAAGGTATAAGGGTGTTCATAGGTTGGGCAGATTGGTTTTCCATAATAGTATCAAAGGGGTTGGTGGTGGATAGGAATCTTGGGCAGCTAATGGTTAGTGTTGATGCAGTAGATTGCACCCTTGATAGGAGGTTGGGCTCTTGTCTTCCATGCATTGCAATGGAAACTCCCCTCTTGATTGTGGGTCTAGAAAAACTAAGGGGAGAGTCTCTAGATAAGGGATAGCTCCCTTTGATATATCTCTATTGTCCTAGATTTCCTACTGCTAACAAATAAATGAAAAAGGGGGGGTTGAAAAGGGATAAGGATGCTGAAAATAGAACCTAAACTAAATGGTCATACACCAAAAAATGATTGACCTACTTAGCTTGAGCCTACACTTTTCTCCAAGAATAAGCTGGCATATACTTCATTTGATATGGAAAACTCTTCTGTATCAGTGAGTCAGGGGTCTGTAGAGATACAGGGAGGAAGAACTACTAGAGGTGTTATAAGACACTCTATGGCAACCTATTTACATATGCCTATACTCTGTTGTAGACACTTCTAGCAGACCTATATAAGAAGAAACTTCACAATGCACTAGACATGCTAGAATAATTCTATGAAAGCATAAAGGAAAATGATGTAACACAAAATGAAAACATAGACATATGCGTGAGTGCAAACTCAAATGGAGGCAAAAAATGCTATTTCTTGATTCAAGGTAAAATCTGACAGAGCACTACCTTACAAGCTGAGAGATCTCTTTCTCAAAATGAGAGGTTTTTTTATATATAGAGGAAGAAAGAGGCCTTTTGGCACCCTTTTACAAATGGTTCATGTGTGTTCTGAGCATTGGGAAGAGGAAGCCACTTGATATATAATGTTGTGTCAGCTCTTATTTTAATTTTAGGCATTTAAGATATATTAAATGTCATATGTGAATTTATGGGCTGCATCATTTGTTTGCAAACAAGATCGCTCCTTCAAGGCATTCATGCAGCTTATCTGCTCATCAATGCAAAATGAAGAAAAATGGGTCACACCGTTCACCATTTGCACCTCTTGATGACCAATTGGTAGATACTATGTCAATCACTAGAGTAACTCCTTGAGTCGACACCTTCCTTTGCCACTTGGACTATTTTGTCTATTTTTACACTTGGCTCTTTTGCCTCTTCCTGGCTTTGTCTTTTCTGGCTATTTCATCCTTTGGATGCTATCTTCTACTAATTCTTCAGCTCTTTGGACCCCCTCCTCAATGATTTATTCCTTCTGGATTTGATCCTTTGAATTCCTTCAGGTTCATGCCTTTTATTTAAAGATCAATAGCTATTTCATTGTCGTAAAGTTGACGTTCACATGCCCATCACCATTTGGTCAATTCCTTCAGCCTTTTCTTTGATCCCTTTACAAGTATTCCCTACCCTCCACAAGAGCACTTATCCTTCAAGCTTTGGGAGACTCCCTTGAACCTTCTGATTGAATCGACTGATTAAACCAACAATTGGTTCAACGATTTAATGGTTTAACACTGTGCTCTGCTCATTCATTTGATCGCTTAAACCAACTGCTTTGAACCAATTAATTGAACCCTTTGATTGAACCAACCGATTGAACCAAGCACTTGAACCAATCACTTGAACCAACTGCTTAAACCAATCACTTGAACCAATAATGGTTCAATGGTTCAATATTTCCAAGTTCAAAGTGATTGAACCAAGCACTTGAACTAAACCGTTAAACCAAGCCCTTGAACCAATCGCTTGAACCAATCACTTGAACCAACAATGGTTCAACATTTTAATGGTTCAATATTTCCAAGTTCAAAGTGATTAAACCAAGTGCTTGAACCAAACCATTGAACCAATCCTTTGAAGCAAGTCGTTGAACCAAGCCGCTTGAACCAAACCTTTGAACCAAGCCACTTGAACTAAACCTTTGAACCAAGCCTTTTAACCAAAGCATTGAACCTTGCTAATGAACCAAACCTTTGAACCAAATCATTAAACCAAACCTTTTAACCAAGCCACTTGAACCAAACTGTTGAACCAAGCCATTAAACCAAGCCACTTGAACCAAAACTTTAAACTAAGCCTTTGAACCAAAATGTTGAACCTTGCCAATGAACCAAAACTTTGAACCAAAGCATTGAACCAAACCTTTGAACCAATCCACTTAAGCCAAAACTTTGAACTAAGCCTTTGAACCAAAGCATTGAACCTTGTCAATAAACCAAGCTGATGAACCTTGCCGATGAACCAAGCCTTTAAACCTAAGCGTTGAGCCAAACCTTTAAACCTAAGTGATGAACAAAACCTTTAAACCAAGAATGGTTCAAAGTTCAAGTTCAAAGTTATTGGAAAGCTCATGGCATTGGACCCTGACATCGAACCATTAAACTGGTTCCTCCTTTTGCCAAAAGACTTGTGCAAAAAATCAAATTTAAAACTGGCTCAGAACAGTAAGGGAAGGAGACCAATTTTGGCTTATAGGGCCAAAATGGTTAACAAATTGGTGATTCCTAGGGGGAGCATGCTTGCTATGCTTAGAAACCAGTAGCCTCAAAGTCTATTGGGCATGGAGTCAGAACACAACTTGAAAAGTTAGCAACTACCTTGAGATATCCAAGAATCAATCACGAAGTTCTTACCCCAAAAGGAAATGAAACACACACAAGATTAAGAAATAACTACTAACATGTGAAAAAAAACTTAGGGAAAATAGGGAAAAACAAGGAAAATATATACATGATGGGAGGAGGGCTCAGTGATAATGCTTAAGATGTATCCCATTTACTGGGATATAAAGTTCTTCACCATCCAACTTGGAGAGTTAGAATGCATTGTGCTACTTGCACTGAGTGATGACGTATGAACCACTCTATATGGCATCAAACTTCATATGATTTCCAAGCTTAGCTCGGTCCACATCCCATTTCAAGATGATGTCTCCTTTAGAGAAACTTTTTGATGAAGATCTCTTATCAAAGTATTTCTTTGTCTACTGTTGGTGGCTGGTCATAGAAGCCATAGCCTAGTCCCTTGTCTCTTAAATCTCCATCAACTCACATAGCCTAACCTCCATGTTATTTCCTTCTTCTAACTATAGTTGGTGAACAATGTCCAAGGCTAGCAACTCAAGTGAAATAAGAAGCCTAGCTTCCCTTCCATACACGAGCGTGTATGGTGAATTACCAATTACTCTCTTTATAGTGACCCTATCTACCCATAGGGCTATTTTCAACTTGGCATGCCAAGTTCTCTAATTATCCTCCATTTTTATTTTGATAATCTTGATCAGATTCTTCTTGGTGGACTCAACCAGCCCATTCCCTTATGGGTATTAATTTGATGAAGTGCTAAGATAGATACCATATCTCAACACCCATTCACTTGTTTTAGTTCCCAGAAAAGCTAAAGCAAAATTTTGAGATGATAGTATCTGGAACCCCAAACCTTACCACCAAGTCTTCATAAAAATCTAGGACTTCACTTTCGTTAGCCACCTTTAAAGTGATAGCCTCTACCCATCTTGTGAAGTAGTCTGTGGTAGTTATGACCCACTTGTGTCTAGCACTGGAGGGAGGGTTAATCATCCCTATAAAGTTAAGGCCCCATTACATAAATGGCTACTCTACCTGAATAGGCTATAAAGGCATGGTAGCCAGTCATTGCTTCCCATCAAAAAGTGCACACTTCTATCACTTTCATACCCAGGCATGAGTGTCCCTAAATAGAGTAGGCCAAAAGTAACCAACTCTCATTATTCTCATAGTTGTAGGCCTAGGAGTCAAGTGACCACCAGCAGGCCCATCATGGAACTCAGACAATACCCTGTTAGCCTGACTTGGGTCTATGCACCTTAAAAGTACTCCTGAGAGATCCCTTCTGAATATCACTCCATCAATTAGGACATAAGGGAGAGATTGGAGTCTGAAATATCTCCTCTTGGTCCTATCAAGGCCCTATGGGCACTCACCAGTGAGAAGGAAACACCTCAAGTCTAATGTATAATCCTTCATAAAAGCTAGTTCTTCTATTGTAACTACATCATAAATTAGCAAACTTTCCTTCTTTTTTGGAAATATTGTCATTGATGTTAAAGGTCTAGTATTATTGGTGATAAAGGCCTCATTGCATTTAATGTAGTTTATCTTGGCTAATATGAGTTAATATTTATTTAATATTAATGAATATATTTTTGGTTGCATATGAGACAAAAGAAGGGCCCATGGAGAAGTTGAAGAGCCATGTGGTAAAGACAAAAGAAGGATGGGATGCATTTTCCCATGAAGATTCATCTTGGGGAATACCAAGAGTCACCAAGTGAAGACAAAAGAGTAAGGGTGCAATTTCTCATGAAGGGACACTTTGAAGTATACGAAAAGTCACCAAAGATAAGGACAAAAGTGGGAAGGACGTTTTTGGTCATGAAGGGTCACCACATGACTTTTCAAAGGCTTGAATATGAAGGGTCATCCAAGATTGGCACCATTTTCCATGAGGATTGAAGGGTCCCAAAGGGGGAAGGCCAAAGGTCATTTGGAAAGCTATAAATAAAGGCTTGAGAAGCCATTTGTAATAATGGGTTATAAAGGTTGATTTGATATTGTAATATCTAGCTTAGAAGACCAATTGTGAGAGATGATTTGTATTTTTTATATCTACCTTAGAAGAGCAAAAGTGAGAGACAAGAAGGAGATGTTATATTGATCTATCATTTGTTGAGATAGCAACATTGAGAGATAGGTGTGTGGTATACACAAAGGGTTTGGTGCTCCTGTGGGTTGGTGCTCGGCAAAGGGGTTGGTGCTCCTGTGGGTTGGTGCTCACAAATTATTGCTGGGTTGGTGCTTGGCAAAGGGGTTTGAAGCTCCTATGGGTTGGTGTTCATGAATTTTAGCTGGGTTGGTACTTGGCAAAGGGGTATGGTGCTCCTGTGGGTTTGTTCTCATGAATATACTTGAGATTATTCTCCATGGTTTTTCCCACATTGGGTTTCCATGTTATATCTGGTGTCTCTCTCTATCTTGTTTGATGTTTATTGTTTGAGTCTTATTGCATATCTTGAATATTTGATTAAGTGGAATTTGGTTAAAGGAAAGTTTTATAAGATATATGATATAATGATTCACCCCCCCCCTCTCAGTATATCCTGTGCTTAACATCCTTTTGAGGTTTAAATTCTATAGCAAGGTATTCACATAGGCCTCTCCCACTTACTATCTTGGTGATCTTGATATCCACGTCGTATTCCATTACCTTAGTGATCCACCCTACTCTCTTTTCATTCAGGTCACGGTTGGTCAAGAAATCCTTGATGCTGGGATGTGGAACCATGAGGTGAATTCTGTTGTTGGACAACATATGCCTAAATTTCTTTAGACTCTATATGACTGCAAGGACTTGCTTCTCCACATATGTATACCTAACCTCAAAACCCTCTAGGCCTTAGCTAAAAAATGCAAGTGGTTGTTCAAGGTCATCACTATTCACTTGGGTAAGCATGGAGGAGATTACCTCTTCATTTCTAAAGGTGTAGAGGTTGAAATCCTTGGTGAAGTTAGGGTTGATCAAGGTAGGAGCCTAGGCTATATCCTGATTGATCTCTTCAAAGCTATCCTTCCTTTGTGCTATCCATGCAAACTTCTCATCTTTCTTCAGCATAGAGGTCAATGGCTTGACTATCTCTGCAAAATTTAGAATAAACCTCAGGATGAAATTTATTTTTCTAAAGAAGCTCTATAGGCCCTTCTTGTGTTTAGGCAAGGATAGCTCCAAGATGGAGTGAACTCTCTCTGTGTCAATGGTCAAGCCTTCCTTGGAAACAACATGGCCAAGGAGTTTACCCTTATGGATAGTGAACATGCATTTCTTCAGGTTGAGAGAGATATTGAACTCTCTACACCTCTCAAAGATTTGTCTGAGGTGTTTCATGTATTGGCCCACCTTCATAGAGAATCTATCACATCATCAAGATACACCAGCACAGTGTTGTTTATCAAGCCTCGATAGGCCATGTCCATGGCTCGCTAAAAGGTAGCACCAGCATTAGACAGTTTAAATGGAATTTTCCTATAATTAAACATCCCCCACTTGGTAGTGAAGGTTGTCTTGTACTAGTCATAGTCTTGCACCAAAATTGGATTATATCTTGAATACCCATCTAAGAGGGAGAAACACTCATTACCTATCACCATTTGAAGGATCTACTCCATGCTTGGGAGAGGATAATGGTCTTTCAAAGAGACTCTATTGAGGTCTCTGAAATCTATGCATAGTCTAATCTCCCCATTATTTTTTCATACAGGAACAAGATTAGCTAGCCAAGAGGAGTGTTTGATGGGAAATATTATCCTGGACTCAATCAACTTGGTGAGTTCCTTTCGCATGAGAGGTTCAATCTTTAGGTTGATGAGCCTCTACTTTTGCTTGACCAGCTTGGTGCCTTCCTCCAGTTCAATGGTATTTTAGGCCAAACTCAGGTCAAAACCCTTCAAATCACTATATTCCCAAGTGAAGACATCAACAAACTCTTGGCACAAAAAGGTGAAAGCCTACCTTTCATAGTCCATGCACACTTTCCCAAGTGCAAGCAGCTTATCTTTGAATATTTCAACCTTTTCATAGTTCTCCTCCTTAGTTTTGATGCTTTCCTTATCATTTTTCAATTGGTCATCTTCATTTAAGATACTCTCGAGAGTGACCAAGCCTTTGGGAAGTTTATTGTTCTTCAACTGAACAATTTGGCTACCATATTTCTGTTGTAGCTTAGCCTAATTTTTAGCAGCAAACTCAACTTCTTCTTGCAAGAAGAGTGTTATTTGTTGGTTGCTATCAAACACCTATTAGTTAGTTATGTTTTTAGGAACATAAGGCTGAATTACTACCTTTAAGTGGTGTGAACTGCAGTCTCAACCTATTTCCCTAGGGATATCAAACTAGGCACTAATTGTTGCAAGCCTATCTGCTTGCTTGTTATGCTCTCTAGGAATGGAGGTAATATTGAAAGCAAGGAAATTCTCCACTAAGTCCCATACCCTGTGTTTATAGGACTTAAACAAAAAATTATTTGTTATATTTTAGCTCCTTACCTAATTCACAATCAGCTCACTATCACCAAAAACTTGCAACTCTTTGATTCCTCTTTTCCTTACCCACTTCAAACCATGGATGAGGGATTCATACTATACAACATTTCTTGTGCAAGAAAATTGAAACCTGAAAGATGAAAAGTATTTCTCCTTTGAAGGAGAAACTAGCACCACTCCAACACCAGCTCCCAACTTACTTCTTGAGCCATTAAAGAACAACTGCCATAAACATAAGCTTTCTTGGCTTGCTTTCATCAGATTCAGTATAAAAGTACCCTCTTCATGCATGTAATAAATCCCAAGGCCTACCTCTTCTATGAATTTTTAAGGATCATGCTCAAAGTTGTCACTTCCCCATTCGTCTAAGAGTAGGTCAGCAAATCCTTCAAGGGCAGATGATGGAGATTGATCTACTAGGAATTCTTCCTGATCAATAATGGCATAGCTAACATTTTCCACCTATGATCTGTGTGGAGTGGCTCTAATTCAATCTTAACCTTAGTCCCATACTTGGTTCTAAAAACTAGATAAGACCAGTTTGTTGCTAGGTAGCCACCTATCTTGGATGTGAAATCCTTGGATAAGCAAATAGCAAAGGAGGGACATCTGCCACTACCACATCATGGGGAACTGAGAAGGTCAGGCAGGTGTGTAGTGTCAAGATTAAACCTTTCACCACCCAAAGCATCTTTTTTGGTGTTCCATCTAGCTGTATGACTCCCTTAGTCATTTCTTCATATTTTAGCCCCAGCTTATCAGCTATACATTTGGGCATTACTAAGGTGTTTGCTCCACTATCAATGATGCAATTGTGCACCAAGAAATCTCCTATGACCAAGGATAAATAAAAAGGGGGAACCTTTTCCTCTTTCTTAACCTAGATTGATGTGGAATGTTATCCATTTATCATCAGGACATTATCAGTTTTTATTGGGATAGCTTGTTCATTCAGCTCATGCAATTATTTTTGTAGCATGTCCTTTTATCCTAGTATTAACAATGAATCCCATAAGGAGATGTTCATGTGCAGCTTCTTCATTTGGTCTACCATGTTGACTCAAGGGTTACCTTATTTCAAATTTTCTTTGGGATTACTTACAACATGAGGCACAGGCCGAGGAGCTGAAGGTGTGATTGGAGGTCTAAAGTTTGGAACCTTCTATTTTACATGTGATGAAGAAGATGGTGTTGACATTAGAGCATCTATTTGAGCCTCTTCTATTGCTCTCCTTTTGGACCTTGTGTTGGCTAAGACAAAGTCACCCTGATTGTCTACACCACCCACATAGTTGACTACATAGAACTCACCTTCTAGGTGCTTCATGAGAGTAGAATCAGGCTGAGTCTAACTGTTTCCCATGCCAAGTTGCACTGGAGCCTCAAAGCTTGGGAATTGGGTGGCTACCTGATTGTCTTATCCATTTGTGTAGTGACTCAACATTTCATTCGTATAAATAGATTGATCTTGACCATATTGCATGGTTGAGCAACTGGGTTGTTCTTGTACCAAATTGTTTTGAGCGGGCGCTAGAGCCTTGGATGATGAAGGGGTGCCTGGATTATAGCCTTGAAAAGTTCCGGCCTATGCAAATTGACCCTACCCTTGGTTGTAATTATGGAAAGGGGGTCTATTTTCTTACCCATACTATTGATATCCTTGATTTATTTAATTGCCTTGAGCTTTCTACCTTTTAAGAGCTACTAGTTCATTTGTTACGCTTTGTAATAGGGTTTTGACTTCATGGAGGTCATGGGATGAAGTAGTAGTTGGATTCTCTATGCTAGGTAGAAGAGCCAATGTGGGTGTAGTGGTCTGGATTGGAGGTAATAATTCAAGAAAAAGAATCATATGAGGCCTAGGGGATATCTTTCCATCCTACACCAGGCAATTCTCAGCCACTATAGCTATGTCATAGGTGGCAGGCAGCACATGTCCTCCCATGGACTATATCATAACAGCAATGTCACTATTTAACGCTTTCAAATAATAGAGGAAAGCATAACTTAGATTCAACCTTACTAGAATGAGGATTATATCCCATGTCTTTTGAAATTGAGTGTTGAAATCTTGCATGAACTCATGTGGAGCTTTTTTCATAGTGGTCAGTTGCTCGACAAGTGAGAGGTGGTCACTATTCTCCCCAAATTGGTTCATTAAAAGGGTGCCCAATTCATTCTAGGAATTGATTGAATTCATGGGCAGAGTACCATATGAGTCTAGAACCTTGCCTTTGAAAGACAATGCCAATAATATGATTGCAATGTTTTCCTCAGTGACATTGTGAATATTGCAGAGGTTAGCAATATTTCTAAAATGTTCGATAGCAGTAATGGGCCTTTCTCAATTAAAAGGAGGCACACTTTTAAGGACTACCCCTAGAATTGGGTCATAATGCTAGAGATTCAAAGGACTCTGACCATGAAAGGCCACTAAAGTTAAAGCCATGGCTATGACAGGTTTCAACTGGGGTCTTCTTGTGTGGGTGTATCTTATAACAGGTCTGGGAAAGTGATTTGTTGAATAAGGATGGGTTTTTTCAAACCTCAGCCACTTTTCTAAGTTCAAAGGCAATTAAATGAATTCAAAAGGGACACCCTTAATAGTAGATCATGTGGTGACTTTAGGCATAGGAGGTCAGACTGGTCTTTGATCAGAAACTGATGTTCTTACTAGTGGAGTCAATAGAGGATGAAAATGGTTGATTTTGTTGTAATAGGACTAGCATCAATCCTAGAACTTTATTGAGTGTTATAACTTAGTCCCACCGGGTGTGCCAAAAAAAAATTGACACAGTGGATTGCACCCTTGATAGGAAGCTGGGCTCTTGTCTTCCACGCATCATAATAGAAACTCCCCTCTTGCATGTGGGTCTGGAAGAATTGGGGGGAGAGTCTCTAGATAAGGGATAGCTCCCTTTGATGTATCTCTGTGGTCTTGGATTTCCTACTAATAACAAATAAATGAAAAAGGGTGGGTTGAAAAGGGAGAAGGATATTGAAAACATAACCTAAACTAAATGGTGATACACCAAAAAATGATTGACCTACTTAGCTTGAGCCTACACATTCCTTCAAGAACAAGCTAGCATACACTTCATTTGATATGGAAAACTCTTCTGTATTAGTGATTCAGGGGTCCATAGAGATATAGGGAGGAAGAACTACTAGAGGTGTTCTAAGACACTCTATGGTAGCCTATTTGCATACGCCTATACTCTGATATAGACACTTCTGGCAGACCTATAGAAAAAGAAACTTCAAAATGCACTAGACATGCTAGAATCATTCTGTGAAAGCATAAAATAAAATGACTTAACATAAAATAAAAATATAGACATATGCATGAGTACAAATTCAAATGGAGGTAAAAAATTCTATGTCTTGATTCAAGGTAAAATCCAACAGAGCTCTACCTTACAAGCTGAGAGATCTTTTTCTCAGAATGAGAATTTTTGAATATATAGAGGAAGAAAGAGGCCTTTTGGCACCATTTTACAAATGGTCCATGTGCATTCTAAGCATTGGGAAGAGGAAGTTGCTTGATAGATAATGCTTTGTCAGCTAATATTTTAATTTTAGGCATTTAAGATATATTAAACCTCATATGTGAATTTATGGGCTGCACCATTTGTCTACAAACAAGACCACTCCTTCAAGGCATTCACGTGGTTTGTCTGCTCATCAATACAAAATGAAGAAAAATGGGTCGCACCATTCACTATTCACACCTCTTGATGACCAATTGGCAGATACTGTGTCAACTTCTGGAGTAACTCCTTGAGTTGACACCTTCCTTTGCCACTTGGACTATTTTATTCATTTCTACACTTGGCTCTTTTTCCTCTTCCTGGCTTTGTCTTTTATGGCTCTTTCATCCTTAAGATTCTATCTTCTACTAATTCTTTAGCTCTTTGGACCCCCTCCTCGATGATTTCTTCCTTCTGGATTTGAGCCTTTAAATTCCTTTGGGTTTGCACCTTTTATTTAAAGATCAACAACTATTTCATTGCCATAAGGTTGATATTCGGTGCGCCCGTTGCCATTTGGTCAATTCCTTCAGCCTTTTCTTTGATCCCTTTGCAAGTGTTCCCTACCCTCTACAAGGGCACTTATCCTTTGGACTTTTGGATACTCCCTTGAACCTTTTGACTGAACCAACAATTGGTTAAATGGTTCAATAGTTTAATGGTTCAATACTGTGTTTTCCTCATTCATTTGACCACTTAAACCAACCGCTTTAAACCAACTGATTAAACCCTTTGATTGAACTGAATGATTAAACCATGCACTTGAACCAACTGCTTAAACCAATCATTTGAACCAACAATGGTTCAGTGTTTCAATGGTTCAATAATTCAATATTTCTAAGTTTAAAGCGATTAAACCAAGCGCTTGAACTAAACTGTTGAACCATGCCCTTGAACCAACCACTTGAACCAGCAATGGTTCAACTATTTAATGGTTTAATGATTTAATATTTCCAATTTCAAAGTGATTGAACCAAATTGTTGAACCAAGCCTTTGAACCAAGCTGTTGAACCAAACCTTTGAACCAAGCCGCTTGAACCAAACCTTTAAACCAAGCATTTGAACCAAAGCATTGAACCTTGCTGATGAACCAATCCTTTGAACCAAAGCATTGAACTAAACTTTTAAACCAAGCTGCTTGAACTAAACCATTGAACCAAGCTACTTGAACCAAAACTTTGAACTAAGCCTTTGAACAAAAGTGTTGAATCTTGTTGATGAACCAAACCTTTGAACCAAAGCATTAAACCAAACCTTTGAACCAAGCCACTTGAACCAAAACTTTGAACTAAGTCTTTGAAGCAAAGCATTAAACCAAACCTTTCAACTCAGTTTCTTGAACCAGAACTTTGAATTAAGCCTTTGAACCAAAGTGTTGAACCTTGTCGATGAACCAAGCCGATAAACCTTGCCGATGAACTAAGCTGATGAACCTAAGCATTGAACCAAACCTTTGAACCTAAGCGATGAACCAAACCTTTGAAACAAGAATGGTTCAAAGTTCAAGTTCAAATTTATTGGAAAGCTCATGGCATTGGACCCCAACGTCAAACCATTGAACTGGTTCTTCCTTTTGCTGAAAGACTTGTGAAAAAAATCAAATTTGAAACTGGCTCAGAACGGCAAGGGAAGGAGACCGATTTTGGCCTGCATGACCAAAATGGTTAACAACTAAGTGATGACCATGGTAATAGAAGTGTTTCCCATGAGTTTGGAAGGCAATCCATAAGGTGGGTCCATAGGTGGAACAAAAGTAGGGCTATGGTAATGCATAATGTTAAGGTAGTGTTGAAGGGCCATAGGGTTGTTATCTAAGAAGGTGGAAAAGTCTAGATCTCCTTAGGGAACCTCTCAAGGAAAAGGAGGAATTATTAAAGGGTGAGGAGAGTCTACTGATTCAAAGACATAGTATATAGATGAGGAGGTAGAAGAGGCTAGTTGGCTTGGTGATGGGTTTTGTTCTAATAGATTCTTTTGATGCTAGTGAGTTAGAACCATCCAAGGTAAGGGGGAGAGAATACACAAATAATCTCACCACTCAAATAGAGAGAAGATAAGAAATGATCAAGAAAATAAATCACACTCTAAACATTATGTTAATTCCTAAAGGTTCTTTTTAGTCTCTCTTTTGGCATATGCCTTAAGATTCTAATAAATTATGTGATAGAAGTTTGGCTTGTAGAACAGGTACTAGAGAGAAAATCTATAAATGGTTTCAAGATGTTTAGGTGCTCAAAAGGAATCTATATTGGAAATCAATATATGGCTTGGTATTGTGGCCTACCCCCTCACTTCACACACCGCAATGATAAGGGTGTTGGGTGCTTAACCAATATATATTGATTTTCAGATTTTCTACTCAACTAGAGAGCTGACTTGGTTCTCCCCTTGGTAATGACCTCTAATCAGGATCACCAGAAAAGGGGAAGGTGACTACTAGGTGATGAAATCATAGTTAGGCCTTGTCTTAAGTTTTTTTGATGTGTAATTTATGAAGGTAGTTTGGTTTAGTGTGTGAAACAAAAGGTGATGTTACAATAAAATTACTTTGCTTTAAGTTAAACTATGTGAGCTAAACTTGTAATCAATTGATGTATGCACTTAATTTTAAGCCCAAAAGAAACCTTTGATTTCATTTATGAGCATTTAATAGAGAGAGAAAATATATAGATGCAGACAAAATAAACCCAAGTAAAGACACAAGGGTCTAATTGGGAATGCCAAAAAAAATTAGTGAATTTTATATTATATTTCAAAAAGGGAAGAAGAAGAAACTAAATATGGGTATGGTTGAAAAATTTGTTTGATTGTGTTCACATTGAATCAGATGATTGTAAAGAGCTCCTCTTTGGCTTGGGTGGATGATCTAAAAATAGAACAACACTAAAGCAAATGGTTGGTTAGATAGATAGCTGAGTGGATTGTCTAGCATTAGCTAGATCCCAAAATCAAGAGCTTCCTCAGGGGCTATCAATCTACACATTTTAAATAATTAAGTTTATAAACAAAATAGAAATTGATTGCATCAATAATCAAAAAGTTACTAAAATTGAATACAAGAATTGCTTGCTAAAGAAAAATATTATAAATGACTAATATAGCAATAAGAAAGTCAATACTAATGCTAAATGGCTTGGGTCTACTTCAAAAAATTAGGCATAGGTTTATGAATAGGCAGGGACATAGAGAATTAGATTTGGTTGAGGGTAGGTAGTTAGAAATAGATTTTTGTTATTTCCTACCATAGTGACCATCGGTGGTTAAGGTGACCATCGGTGGTCAAGGTGACCATTGGCAGTTGGAAAGACCATCGATGGTTACTATGTGTAGGTATAGATTGGTAAATAGTTAGATGATGGGATCCCAAAGTTGGATTCTGAGAGATGGCTTAGTGTTGGGATGATTGTAAAAGGAAAATAAAGTAAACGAATATCAAAAAACAAATACTTATCTTGAAGAAGGTTGATCGGGTGGGTACTTCAGGTGGCTGACTCATTGATGGAGTCTAACATGATTCTAGTAGAGTAATGTTACTTGATGCTTTGGTAGAGTGGTGGAATCAAGTTGGCCCTCTGATGTGATGACTAGATCTTTGGATCACTCATGATGATTGACCTATAATAAAGAAACTTTAGATGCACAAGCTCTTGATAATAATTGGTGATGGATTTCACCTCCGTACTCTTCTCTTCTTATAGGCATAGGTAAGAGGTTCAAGTGGATTTTTAACTGGGTTACCTAATTATAACTCACTTATGCATGAATTTGCACATGGATTTAGATGAACTATTTTTATAAAAATAAGGTGGGTGGTTTTCATGTTATTAATTAAGGAGGTCCACCCTGACCATTGATGATCAAGGTGACCATCGGTAGTCATTGTAAATATCAATGGTCAAGGGCTAAGGCAAAGAGTGGGTAAAGGGGTATGTTAAGTCATTTGGTCAATCCTAATTTGGGTTAGGCTTGGTTAGGAGTAGAAGGGCCAGATTGGTCCCAAGGGGGTGCTAAGGTGGTCTAGGGGAGTTTAGACATTCAAAATCATGGTATGCAGATTTTTGATGTCTACACATATCACATATCACACATTCTATAAATTTTACTATGGTTTCATGATTCATGGCATGCATCAATTATATACTCTATGATCACTCTAGTGCCATGATGTATATTATACATACACTAATTTTATGCTTCAATGAAATATATTTATAAAATATGTTTCATATGATAATCTTATGTTCAATAGTATGAATGTAATTACTTTTAAATATTCAGAGTGTTATATCTTTTAGATGTGCTTTCTTTTAAGATTAATGACTTGGAAGGTACATCTCTCATCTCAAATAAGGCCATCACAATGGGATTGCTTGGAATATTCAAGCCTCATGAGCAAAAATTTGAGATTTATAACAATATACAATTTTTAAAATGGAAATATGATTCAACATTTTTATATTATGGGGGCATGTGGCATGTATATGCACTAGTTCTTATAGTTACAAATTCAAAATTTACAAGTTGGAAAGGTTTAAAAAGTTTTCATAGGTGGAAAAGTTCAAAAATTTGAAAGTTTCAATTATAGTTTTAAAATATAATTTCAATACATCATAGATATAGGGGCACGCTATTCATTTATGTTCACATTTATACCATAATATTTTAAAAATTCTTAAGTTTCATGTTTCAAATTTTAAATAGAATCTTTATCCATTTTTAGTGAGATGATTCATCTTAGTTTCAAGTGGACCACATTAGAGTTTAGTGACACTTAACATATATGGTTTCACTTTTTCAATATGTATCAAGCCATGGCTCATGGTTGTGTCTCTTTAAATATTTTTAAAAAAGTACTCTATACAATCAAATGATATTTGGAGCATACAATATTTCTAACTCAAGATCATTCAATGGTTTTAAAAATAAGATTTGATCACTCTCAATTCACCACAATTCAACACTTCTCTAAATGTCCCAATAAGAAGGCACACAATTTTCTATATATAAAGTTACAAGCCAATTTTATCTCCTTGCTCTCTTTTTTACATTACAAATAGAAATTTTCAAATTTTCAATATGAGTAAATATTAATTTTAGTGGCATTGATGTAGGTTTCTTACATTAAGGCATATTTCACAATCAAGATTCACATCCAAATATAAAATGTCTATACACACTCAATTTCACATCTAATTTACTCTATCAGTTTCACTTTATGAACCACTAGAATAAAGTGGGTGTAAATATAGACACATAAACTTAATCATTAAATGCTTGACAATTTTTATTCCTGACATCCTTACCCTTGGTCTATTCACCATTTTGCTAACTTGTAATATATAAGATAGTCTTCACTATATTTTAAGCACTAAAATATCATAAATACATACCTATTATAATCACATTCATCCTTGTTTAGTCCATAGGGTCCTATTAGACCTGTACCACCTGTCTCTAGTCTTTTATGAAAATTCTATACTAGTCAGATAGGTGCACACTATAGTCTTGTCCCCTTGTGCAACCTTGTCTATTATGCTCCAAATATAATTTTTCAAATTGAAACATTACACAATGTATTTCCCACACATATTATAAGGTTACTGAATTTTTTCTTAATATTATCTTATAAAACCACATCATAATTACTCATTATAACCTCATCGAATCTCTCTAGTAAAATCATTACACACTACAAAAAAGAGCACTATTTTTTCTTATTTCAAATCTACAAAATTATAGAAGTCAATATCAAAGTATAAATATTGTTTATTGTAGGTTAAAGGCATTTATTATCAATAATTTCAATCAATCATCTAGCTAAAGTCATTCTAGTTACATAATCATGGATCACACAATCACTCTAGAAAGGAAAACTACATCAACCTAAGGCCCATTTTTTATATTTAGGTAACAATCAGTTACAAGGGGTTTTTGAGTCCATCACAACTATTCTTACTAACACATTTTTACTCCCTTTTGGTATTTAATTTCTATCTAGTGTATATGTAGGACTAGGGATTTATATTGGCAAGCCTTCTACATGACATATTGACACATTAAGATCAACAATAAACTTTCATAAACTATCACAAATGTATAGATCAATAAATTAAGAATACAGTCAACCAAGACATAGATTTAGTATCAAGACAAGGTTATAGTTCACCCATGTCCACATCTTGTGGACTTGTCCCAATAAACTACAAATTACTATTTTCTAACATAATTGTGTTTGTAGGTCACTTCATATAGTTTGTACTTATAAACACTTTACATAGTCAAATCTTTTTTTTTTAAGGGACACTCTCTAATCCTAGTCAAATTTACTATTTTTCACAAGTTCTTTATTTCTATAAATTCTATATTTGACTATAATTTAGTATCAGATAAGTACATATCAACATTTCTATTTGAATTGTTTAATTACATTAGTTGAAGTACTTCTTAAATTCAAAGGGTTAAACAATACCAAGTGCACCAACAAAGCATAAATTTTGGAGCATAAATTTTTAATGCAAATTTTCATAATTTTTCAATAAAATATTTTAAAATTAGGGGAAATTTCAAAAATTTGAAGTTTCATTCTAGGTGGTTATTTCTTGCTTTTGAAAAAAAAAACATTTTTGGCAAAATTTGCGATAGAATATTGTGTTAGGTGATTATTTTTTGTTATTTTTTTGAAATGGTACATTATAATGTGAGTTTAATTATATCATAATATAAAAAAATTAATACAAAAAATAATATATAAAATATTTAATGAATCATTGTAGAATATGTTGTGTTGTAGATGCCAATAACATAGATGACCACAAAAAATCTTATTAATATATTTATTAAATTTCAAATATTTCATTAAAAATAATTTAAAAATGAATTAAAATAAAATTATATAATTATGACATTTAATGAATTTAAAATTCAATGGCCTAAATTTAAATTTTAAATCTAATAGTAAAAATTTAATCAATCATACAACAAATTCATGAACGTTACCAAATTAAATTTATCAATTATGGTTTTATAGGAACCACAACTAATAATTCATTAATGTTATATTTGAAAATTTTAATTACATCTATAATTATTTAATATAGGTCATCATGCTTAACATTTTCATTGTCATGTATGTCATTATCATCCTTGTTGTTATCCATGTCCTCATCTTATGGATGGTGTGATGTTCCCTTCAAAACAAATAAACATATAAATATCAATAATATAGTTTATAATGAAAATATTAAAATGTTTCTTTTTCAATAAAAATACATCTCAAAAAATCTAATTGAAAACATTTAATTCCCTAAAAAAATAGTTGTCACTTACACTAAGATTGGCAAATTTTAAAACTAAACTAGGGATGCATTTCTCCTATGGACTCCATTTATGTTAAATTACAGCTCAACTAGTATTTATTGGTCATTCTTGACATAATTGTGAAGTCTAATCTAATCCATAAGTTTGATATTTAACTACATTCTATAATGGTCAAAATATAAGATTATTTGAAAGCACATCTAGCTATGAAAATACCCACACCCAAATAATTAGATAAATAGATAAATATGATTTCTATAGTGGAATATAATATACATAATTAATTAATTGTATATATAACCATAAAATATGATGAAAATTTTATTTTTATCTCTTAAATTAATGAAAAAACTAGTATGGTGTTTATAATTTGTTGCACAACAAGTTGTTGACCAAGTTGTTATTTCTCCTCATCAAATCAGGTCAAACTTTCATACCATTTGTGTCTTCTTCCTTAATTATTCCCTTTCATTCTTTGTGGGTTCTCTTTACCTCCAATTTGGTCGATAAATAGAGAAATATGATTTTTTTTAGTGGCATATAAGACATGTGATTAAAAATATTTGAATGGACCCCTCATATATGATGAAAATTTTTGATGGCTACTAAATAGAGAATTATGATTTTTTTGAGTGGAATATAAGAGAAGTGTTTAAAAATATTTGAATGGACCCTTCATATTTGATGAAAATTGTTGCTTTTCTCTATTATGGTAAAGAAAAAAATAAGATATTTTTTATGTTATATTAATGAAAAAAAGAGTTAATATTGGTATGGTTATTTTATTTTTATTTTATACCTATTTTATTTTTATTTTATACCAATTTTATTTTTTTCCTTCCTTTTATTTTAGTTCCCCCTTTATGGCTTCTCCTTCACTCCTATCTATCCATAAACAAGAGAAATATGAAAAAATTAGAGTGAGAGCTAAAAGACATATTTACATAACTATAAATGGACCCTCAAATATGATTAAAAATGTTTTTTTCCTCTCCTTGTTAGTTTTCTCTAAGATAAAGGGAAAAAAAATATAAGAAATGACCTTATACATGTATGTGTGTGTGTGTTATGGATTGATCAAACTCAAAATTTGACCTAAAATGATGCAGGACCATCTTATAAGGACACTAAAGTGGACTCATTTTTGTCTTAGAATAGTTTATTGAGTTTTTTTATAGGTTTTATAGGTCCTAAGTTATCTTAAGGTGTGTTCTAGGTTGTCCAAAGCTGCATAAAATTTGAATTATAGCTTTTCCTGCCAAAATTCCTTTTTTGAAAATTTGAATTTTCCAAGCCTTGTAGAAGGAATTTCATGTATTTTTGAAGGTTTAAATGTATATAAAAAATGTCTAAGAGGTTTTAATACTATGATAATTTCCATAACATGTTCTTTATCCTATAGTCAAGGTCCTATATTGGTCATCTTGTGTAAAACATGAATAATACAATGTAACTAAAGTGACCTCTTAGAGGGAAAAGATCCCAAGAATTAGTTATTCACCTTCTTGGAGTTTATTGAGTAATTTTTTGGTTTTTAATAACATATTTAATTGATTATGTTGATGAATAGATATGGAAATAAATATTTTATTGAGTGATGACTATCTATGGTGTAAAATTTTTGTATATTGAATTTGCATGGCTGAGAACAAAGCACAAGGTGTGCTTAGATGATCAATTTGGTAATATTTTTTTTTAACAATTTATATATCAAGTTATTATCAATTTATATTCTCTAATTTGAGACAAGGAACGTTATTAAGCTGGAAGAAGTCAATGTTTTTGGAGACAGTCAAGTCTATCAACAGGGTATTCATACACACAGTTTGTTCAAAGAATAACTTGAGATTTTAATCCTTTATTCACTTGAGTAATATGGATAATGATAAGTGTAAAAAATTTATTAATATAGTGAATAATATTGTTTCAATATATATTTTATCAAATATTGGTCTTGTTCCATTCTAGTTATAAATCTTGCTCATTGTTAGCACATAGTCCATAACTCAAAATTTTGTAGACTAAGTTATTTTGTATTGAATCTTGTTTTGGATTCAAATGTGATTGAGAAGAGTTTATTATGGTTATATAAGTGTTTTTTAAAAATATAATAGGTTATAGAGTCTTCAGATGTTGAAAATATTATAAAACCCTGCATACCCATGTTCTAAATAGCAGAATACAGTCAAAAGGGAATGGGATTTCTTGTTTGTACATGATCTGAATGTTATAGGATCATGAACATTAAAATAAAAAGTTTTAATAACTTCTTATAGACCTATTTAAATAATTATATTGACTTGAAACTATTGGTAGACCATTATAGATAATTTTATGCAGTCTTAGCCTGTATAGTGGCATCAAACCTTGGTTTTTAGGGGTTTGACATTATAGGGAGAATCAACCCTTAAAAATTCAAAAATAAATTAATATTGTGTTTTTTAGTGTTTACTAAGTGAATAATTAATTTCTAGACCTGTATAGACCTTGGTATATGGATTTCTAGAGAGAGGTTTTATGGAAGGGCTAAAAGAGGCCTAATTGGGTAGGCTTAAAGAGAGAAAGTGGACCTAGGGAGAGAATTAGGTCACCAAAATTGACACATAGGTGTGTCATAAATACTTGTAATTTTCCTATACAAATCCATTTATAGTCAAAAAAAGCTACAAGAAGTGTAAATTATTTAGGCAGGGAAGTGTTGGAGACAGTTACAAGGGGATAGAGAGAGTTATTATGAGACTATTATGATCAATATAAAGAATTGGTATTCTCAAAATAGTCTATTGATCCTATACTTTTTTATGGTGAATGGTTTCATAAGCTTGAGACTAGGAAAGTGATCCATTGATCAAAGACAAGTATGAGAAACTTATGCTAGCTCTGCATCATTTTGGTATCAGAGAATAAAGTTTAGAGGATAAGTTAAGGAGGATATTATATAATCTATGATACCAATACAACCTACTATAGCTCAAAGAATGCAACAGACCATGGTAAATATGGTCATAGAGATGAAGAATATGCAGGCAAGAATGGAAGCTATGGAGATAGCCCAAAGAATAAGGGTTATAGTTGAAGATGATTACTAATAGAGAAGAATAATCTCCTAGATAATAAGAGGAGGAAGAAAGTGAAAATAGAGTGGAAGAAATATTGGTCAAATATATGATGAAGATGGGTTCAAAACTAAAGTTGGATGTGCCAATGTATGAAGGCAATCTCAATACAGATGAATTGGTGGATTGGATATCAGCCATGAAAAACTATTTTGAGTATGAAGAAGTGAATGACACCAATAAATTCAAATTTGTAGTGACAATATTGAAGGGACATGATTATTTGTGGTGGGATGGAATCTAGGAAGAGAGAAGGAAAAGAGGTAAGGCAAAGATCCAATCATGGGACAGGATGGTGATGAATATGAAGGGAAAGTTCATTCCCAAGGACTACCACACACTTTTTTACGAGATTGAAAAATCTCAGACAAAATTAGAATTAATTGAAGGAGTATACAAAATAATTTCATAGGTTGACAATTAGAATAGGCCACTTACAAGAGGATGATGAAAATGTAGCATGGTACTTAGATGGTCTTAAGTTTTCCATACAAGATGAGATCATCATTATAAATTTGAAAATAGTATAAGAATCTTGTCAAGAAACCTTGAAATATGAATAAAATTTGGCAACAAGGCACACATAGCAATCAAGAGGAAGAGGAAAAAAAATGAGAGGAAGAGGAAAGTATGAGGGTAAGAATGCATATGAAGAAGGTGAAATTAGTGTACAAAGGTATGAGACATAACCAATAGGTGGTTATATGGGAATAAGGCCATACTAAAAAGGTGGAGATGCATCTAGAGGAAGAGGGACTAGTGGATTCATAGGAAAGTGCTTCAAATTCAATAAGGATGCATGTCATAAATATTGGGAATGTCTAGAGGAGCAACAAGAAAGAACACATAGAAGTGAAAGTAGAAATCAAGTGTTTTAGCCTATAGAGGAATAAGTGTTGGATCAACTTCACATCTAGAATAACCTGAAGAAGGAGAATCCCTCTTGATGAGGAGAACATTGTTGAAGCCACCAAAGGAGAAAGAACTTACTCAATGGAAAACACTCTTCAAAACAACATGTAAGTCCCATGATAAATGTTTTAAGATGATCATAGATTCAGGGAGCATATATAATTTAGTTCCAAATTAAATGGTAAGTAAGCTTGGCCTCAAAAGATTACCACACCCTTCACCTTACAAAGTTTATTGGATTCAAAAGGGTTATCATGTGTTTATCAATAAACAATGTTTAGTATATTTTGATATTAGTACTTAAAAAGATCAGGTTATGTGTGATATCATCCTAATGGATGTTTGTCATGTACTTCTAGGAATGCCTTGGTAGTTTTATGGGTCAACTAGTCATGATGGGGTGAAGAAAACTTACTCTTTAGAACATAAGGGCAACAAAAACACATTGTTTCCTTTGAATAAGGATGATCAGATTAGTGTTGTCTATTCTAAGATGTTGATTATAGGTCATAAGGAGTTAATGTAGCAAGTATAAGATATGTATATATGGATGAACAACCCAAGGAGATTGTGGCAACCCAAGATGAGAAGTGTGAACCTTTGATGAGTAAGAGTTTTTCAAGTATGTATGTAACTGAGTTGTTTCCAATTTTGTCTTAGCACTTGATAATGATTTCATGTTATTATTTTATAAAATTAATGGCATCCAAGTTCAAATTCTTGAGAGAGAGTCTTAAACAATAAAGAGATGACAATGAGATGAGTAACATGTAACAAGTACATGAAGGATAGTCAAGTGAAATAAATCTTATGAGAGTGTCAAATCATGAAAATGAAATTTTGGAAAATAACATGTAGTCCTTGTATATGTAGGTGAAAGAGGGAAGTTATGATGGTGATATACAACAGCAAACTAAGAATCAATACAAGCATGTGGCATGCAAAGACCAAAAGGATGATATACATGAGGTGAAATGGATAAATAAAGAAGAATGGATGAAATAAAAAGAATATATATTTACATCAGAATTTTATCATGGAAATAAGGATATTTTGGATCATTTTGAAGGATTGGAAGCATGGTACACACATTCAAGTCAAGAAGCAAATATCAACAACTATGCTTTACTTAACAATTTTCTTGCATGTGTAGGTACACCATTCAAGAAGATGAAACAAAGAAGGCCTAAATATGGTGCCCAATAACATGTTCAACTCTATGAGAGGAAATTATAAATAGATACCTTATATAATGAGGTACAATGCAATTAGATATGAACATACACCAAGTCAATAGCTATGGTAAACATTCTTTAGCTTGGGAGTATGATTTAGGGGCATCCTATAAGGACCTAAAAGTGGACTCATTTTTGTCTTAGAATAGTTTATTGAGTTTTTCATATGTGTTAAAATTCATAAGTTGTCTTAAGGTGTGGTCTAGGTTGTCCAAAGTTGCATAAACTTTAAATTCTAGCTTTCCCTGCCAAAATGCCTCTTTTTGAAAATTTGAATTTTCCAAGCCTTTTCTAAGGACTTTCATGTATTTGTGAAGTTGGAAAGGTTTATAAAACATGTATAATATATTTCAATACTATTATAAGTTCCATAACATGTTATTTATCCTATAGTGAAGGTCATATATTGGTCATCTTGTGTAAAACATGAATAATGCAATGTAACTAAAGTGACCTCTCAAAGGGAAAAGATCCCAAGAATTAGTTATGCACCTTCTTTGAGTTTCTTGTTTTAGTTATTGGTTTTTAATCACATATTCCAATTTATTATGTTGATGAATGGAGATAAAAATAAATATTTTGTTGAGTGATGACTATCTATGGTGTAAAAGTTCTATGTATTGAATTTACATAGCTAAGAGTATAGCACATGGTGTGCTTAGATGATCAATGTGGTAAGTAATTTTGATGACTGATTGATTTATCTTATTATGATAAAGTTATATTATCTAATTTTATATATGTAATGTTACTAATTTGGAAGAACTCATTATTTTTTAAGATAGTCAAGTTTGTCAATAGGGTATACATACACATAGTTTGTTCAAAGACTAACTTGACATTTTGATCCTTTCTTCACTTGATTCCTATGGATAATGGGAATTTTAACACATGTATGAATATATTTATTAATATTTTTTTCAATATATATTTGATCAAATATTGGTCTTGTTCCATTCTAGTTATAAATCTTACTCATTATTAGCACATAGTACACAACTTAGAATTTTGTAGACCAAGTTCTTTTGTATTGAATATTTTTTTAGATTAAAATTTGATTTACAATACTTTATTATGGTTATATAATTTTTTTTTAAAACTCTAATAGGATATATATTCTTTAGATGTTGAAAAGATAATGAAACTTTGCATACCCCTATTCTAGATAGCAAAATATAATCAAAAGGCACTAAGATTTCTAGTTTGTGCATGATTTGAATGTTATGGGACCATGAAAATTGAATTAAAAAGTTTTAATAACTTCATAAATACCTATTTCAATCATTTTATTGACTTTAAACTATTGGTAGATCATTATATATAATTTTATGCAGTCTCAGCCTGTACAGTAGACTCAAACCTTGGTTTTTAGGGTTTTGACCATATAGGGAGAATCAACACTTTTCAAAAAAAATTATAATATTGTGTATTTTAATGTGACCTAAGTTAATAATTAATTTCTATACCTATATGTACCTTTTTATATAGATTTCTAGAGATAGGTTTTGTGGAAGGGCTAAAAGAGGCCTAATTAAGTAGGCTTAAAGAGAGAAAGTGTACCTAGGGAGAGAATTAGGTCACCAAAATTGACACATAGGTGTGTCTTAATAGGTAAAATGATAAAATATATTTTTCAAGTCATAAATACTTGTAATTTTTCTCATACAAGTCCATTTATAGTCAGAAAAATCTATAAGAAGTGCAAATTGTGTAGGTAGAGTTGCATAAGTGGAAGGGAAGTGTTGGAGATAGTTACAAGGATATAAAGATATTTATTATAATAATATTATTAGAAAGATAAATACTTGGTATTCTCAAAATATTCTATTGATATTATACCTTTGTATCGTGAATGGTTTCATAAGCCTATGACTAGGAAAGTGATCCATTGATCAAAGACAAGTGTGAGAAACTTGTGCTAGATTTGCATCATAAAATCATATAATATTTACCATTACACAACATAATTTTTAATAAAAACATATTTCATGGTCTCTTGATGTAAATTACGATGGAAATTCCTTTAAAATTTATGTTACAACATGGAAAATACATTCATTAAAATCATTTTATGTAAATTATGACATAAGTTTGAGAAAATGTGTGTAAAAAATTGTTTTGTTCATAAATTACATTAATGCTTTAGGTTTGTGCAAGTGGCAAGAAATGGAAAAATATACTAGTGCTCTATGTAATCCCTCATGATTATGTAAGACTAAATATTTCTATAAAATAAATAATAAAGATAAGAAGCTATGGAAAGATGATTTTTTTTAAATATTATATTCACACAAATAAAGTTGGAAAAATATGGATTCAAATTTATATTTTCATAAAAAATATAAATATGGATTCAAATTTATATTTTCATAAAAAAATCTAAATATGGATTCAAATTTATATTTTCATAAAAAAATCATTGATCTAGATTCATCCCATCTTTGGACACATAAAATTAATCATTAAGTGTTTTAAACATTTTAATCTTGGCATCCTTACCTCAATTTCCTATTCTTCATTTTGTTAATTTATAATTTATGTGAAATCATAAAGTAATGTAAAAAATTCAATTAAAAATACTCAAAACGTCATTTAGACATCCTTATTTTGCTTACAAGCACTTTTCAAACCTTTTCTATCAATCTTTTTCCTTCTGGGACAAGATCGCACTAGGTTACGTAGGTCCACATTATGGCCTTATGCACTACAATAATTAATTTTTAAATTTAAAACATTGCACTTAATCTCTCTCATGATTTTAAAAATGTCAAAAAGTAGAAATATTCAAAATGTTATCCTATATAAGCACATCAAGGCTTCTCCAAACACATTTATAAATCAATTGGAAATTATACTACACATTAAGCAAAAGAGAACCATTTATTCCAAATTCAATTATACTACATTTATAGGATAAGTCTAAATATATTTTATTTTAGGTCAATGGAATCCATTTTAAGTATTTATATCAATATCTTAGCTATATTCAAATAGTTTCATAATCATGTATCACACACTCATTCTAGGAGGGATAACTACATTGTCCTGAGGCCTATTTGAGCCATGTAGGCAAGAATCAGATTATTATGGTTTTTTTAGAATAGCTTAGTTATTCCCATAACCATTTTACTCAATTTTTTATTTTATCTCAATTTTTTTTATTATACAAGATCTAGGGCTTGTGATTTTTAGGTATTCAACATAAAAAATCAGGCCATATGATTAATCAATAAACCCTCATAGGCAGTCGTACAAACCAGATCAAAAAATCAATCCCACAATAAACTAGGACACAACCATAGTCAATAGATAAGGCCACATTATGTCACTTTCCTCCTTATATATACTTGTCCCCATAAAATTTAAATTCTTAATTTTGGACATACATAGTTTGTATGTCTTTTCAACCAATTTTTCAATCACAATTAGCCTAGACAATCAATGTAAGATATTTTTTATGGAGGCTTATGTATCTCTAGGCTTATTTACTATTTTTTATCTAATTTCTAATTATGTAAATTACATTTTTCACTCTAAAATTTATATATTTACTCATCAATTTCAATATTTTACATCTATTAGTTTGATTCATTTAATTTAAGATAGATTAAACATTTTGGTGAACCCAATTTTTTATTTTAATAACATTATTTTCTTTATTTTTTTGTGTTCTATGGTTTCATATAATTTTTTTTGATTTCACAAAAATCATAAATTCCTTATTAGTTTCACTTTTTTTTCTTTTCATTTTATTTTATATTGGCTATGGTTATTTTTATAACTGTGTTCTGATAGTTGTAAAATAATTTAGAATTGTCATTACCAGATATTTAGTGAGCTATTTTATAGAAATCATGGTGTGAGGGATTTCACCACAATAATTAGCCATTGTACAACACTAAACATGGATTTTATTCTCTACGTACGTAATGGTATATTATAAACACTTACCATCCCTTGTTTATACCATAAAAAGCCTATGTTAGTCATTTGAATTGTGATGCACTTGAGAGGAGTGTATCGCTCATACAAGTTAATCTCATCATATAACTATAAATAGGTTTACTAGGATTCATGTATGTTTTTTCCTCTATAGTTAGTGCTATGAAATATTTTGATGAAACTAATAAATGAACAAGTAAGTATATTTGAAATCCCACACAATCAATCAAACCTTTACATATATCACCCTTTATACCTTGATTTTTGCTTGTATTGTATTCATAGTACTTAGATATTTTGTACATGAAAGATTACTTTATAGTAATAAGTATTTTATTTGTTTCATTTCCTATGTTTAAATTCATTGTATATATCATGGTTAGTCAATATTCCTTATTTTCTACTCATGTCTTGCCTTTTAATTATGATAATGAATGGAAAATTACAATAAATTTTTTTTTGGAAGAAGCATATACTAATGATTATGATTTTGATGATATAACAATGAATATAAAATATTATTTTGATGCATCTTGGGGACATGAGTGTTCAAAAATACATTCACCTCTAAAATATTCTTTAAAATCATCCCCTTTCTTGACTAATAATGTAGATTTAAAAAAATAATCAAATCTCAAATAAAGCAACATTCAGAGGTAAAACTATCAAATCAAGATCAAACTATTTTCAAAAAAAAAATCTTAATAAAGTAATTTCAAATCAAGAATAAATTTCTAAAGTTACACCTTTATAAATGGTGGATCTTGATCCTACATGCCATAGTTATTTCCCATTTTCAATCAAAGAGGATGAATTTCCTTCCTCTTCCCTTAGCTCCTCATAAGATACAATTGAAAGCCATGATATTATTTATAACACATATTATTATTTTGCTTCTACTTCCACCTCATGTTTGAATTCACATGATGTTATTCTTATGTAATAATGTCATAATATTAACATAAACTTACCCCTTGATGATAATACATATTTTGATAATGATAATTATTTCAATCAACAAGAAGAGTGTAACTCATATATAATCAACAAATATCTCTATCTAAATAAAGATCCTATCCCTCCACATCCCACACCTCATCTTTATGGTGTTTTAATTAATTTTCAATCAGATATACCTAGGATTTGTACTTTTAAAACCTTTCAAGATGAAATTATCACTATGAGAAAATTAATAGAAGAGTTAAAAAATTAAAATAAATATTTCAATTCAAATATCATATCACTTAAAAATAATAAAAAATATACAAAGAATATATAATATGAGAGTGTTAATCATGTATCTTCCTCTAGCTATCATGTGCCTCACAATCAAAATACACCTACAATTAATGCTTCAAAAAGCATATAAAAGGCTCATAAGAGTTCAAGTGAGATTCTAATAGAAATTATTTGAAATAAGTTGATTACATTACCTTCTAATCTTCCTCTAAAACTATCAAAATACTATTGTACACATCATATATGCATGGGTGTCATACTTATAATTTCCTAGCTTTGAAGAACAAAATACAAAGTATCAATGACAAGAATGATCCTGTAATGAATAAATTAATTAACCCACTTATATTTCATCTCCTAAAAAAATAAGTGCAAAAAGAACTTAGAGAAAATATGGATACAAAAGGATAATTTAGAACAAGAAAAATTAGATCAAGCAAGATTATAAAAATAATAAGATGTAAAATCAAAATATGAAATAAATAATTAACAAAATAAAATTTGTAAGAAAAAATAAAGATAAACACAAAAACACTTTTCTAAAAAAAATTATCATGAAGAAATTTCCAATGAAAAATATTCCTACAAAGTCTAATGGTACAACTATGGTTTCTAAGGATTCAAGTACTATATTTAATTCATGAATAGAATAAAAACATAAGTCAAAATTTATGGCTGCATATTCCACTCAAGAATTCAAAGCACAAATTACTTCTCTTCTTAATTTCCAACCAATAATACATGATTATTTCTAGCTCAAAATAAGATGTAATACTAACAATGATGAAAATATTAAAAAACAACTCTAATCTATGGTGTAATAATTTTTTCATTTGAAAATAATAAATATAATCAAAATAAAATATTATAGGAACATAAATTAACATTTAAGCTAAAATCATGTATTTATGACCACTCTTTTACACACTTAGATATAAACCTATCTTGGGGGACCTTTGATCACTTTTAAATACTTTGTGTATGAAATACTTTATTTACTAAGATGATAAATGACCATTGAGTGTACTCATCCATATTATTATCAACCTTAGGTATATTTTAGGCCTTGTGTGACACTCAGTGTGATCAAATTACCCATTGGACTACAATTCCCTAGGGGACTATAGTGAACCACTCTAGTTTCTATGGCCCCTCTTTTATCTTCCCACTGAATAATGACTAATTTTAAAAATAAAAAGTTATGGAAAAGTCATATTATTTCCCTATTGAACCCTATTCAAATGAATTCAAAGGATGACTATATAAACACATTTCAAACCATTTTTCACATAAGAGTCCTCCACATCAAAAAGAACTAGAATCACACTTGTACATTGAGAGGAAATCATCTATTTCTCCTAATTATGATTGCATACAACCCTAGTAACCCAGATATCAAGTCTAAATAAATTTTATAGGTCAAAAAATCATGGTTAAGTTACTTAATCACATCATTGTTGCACCAACATCTGGCATATTGCACTAGTTATAGCATGGTAGAACTACATGATGTTTGATCCCTCTTTGGATTATTGGTATGTAGGCAATGCTCAACAAATGGGGTGTTGAGGTCTCACCCAAATTCAATCATTGGCCCATTTTTACCCATTTATTTGAATTTGTATTCATATTTCAAATAAATAGGGTTTTGAATTAAAAAAACACACAGTGGTCTCCACAAGGATCGTAAGCTTCCTTGTTAGATACAGGCTCTATAGATAAAGATAAAGAACCTAGAATCTCTAATTTACTCACTATAAGTGGACGAGATGGATACTAGAGTGGACAAGAGTGCCACCCCTCTAGTGTCTTTCCCATGGTGTTTTTTCTAGGATTAAATATATCTATTGATTCCTATTTCCAATCACTATATCCCCCTACCCAATAAGTATATGTCTTTGATTCATTTGGCAACACTCTTTAATCCAAATTTTTGTTTCCTATTGCACTTTGTTATTTTTAGTAAGTTTATATAATTTAATAGTTTTTAATCACTAAATTTTTGATATTAATATATTATCCCCTCCAATTTTACACAGAATTTTGTCATTTAAAATCTTGTTATCCCAAATTTGATAAGACATATTGGTGAACCTACTTTTTATTGAGCATATCAAGCCTTAGTTTTCCTTTGGGTTTCCATTCTATTTTTTAACTTCTAGGGTTTTGAATTCAAATATTATTCTATTATCATTTTAGAGTGTGTAATATATTTCATGTCTCTCATCCATTGTTCTCTTTTTAGTCTTTAACAAATTTAAAATGGCTAAAATAGAATTTCCTCCTCCTAACCTAACATAGTGTGATAGTTAATTTCCCTCTAAATAAGTTCATACTAAAAATAATCCAATGGGTAAGGTAGCTCATTATATATTACCAAATAAAGGTAACCAACCTATCATTCCTCAAACCCCTCCACACCCCACATCACCCCGTGATGGTGTATGTATGTATGTTCAATCTAAAGTAATTAGGGTTTATGCTTGTGAAGATTTCAAGGATCAAATCATAATTATGTGAAATTTAATACAAGAGTTACAAAATCAAAATAATTTTTGAGTTTAAAGATCACATTCTTGGAAAATCATATTATATATGCATAGATTCTAGATGATGTAAGTGTTAATTATGTATTTGCATTTTCATCTACTAATATTGTGCCTAATAATACTTCATACCAAAATGGGAAGCTAACACATAATACATATAAAATAAGTGTTTCAAACATATTCAAATGTCTAATAGGAGTTCAAGTGATATTCTAAGGTAAATTATTAGAAATAAGTTAATAAATCTACCTCCTCTACATCCTTCAAGGAGATCAAAATATTATTGTTCATATCATAAAATGCATGGGCATCATACATATAATTATTTGGATTTGAATTATAAAATATAATTAGAAGTGGTGATCCTATCATTGATACATCACTTAAGCAACCCACTCACCTTATGAGTGCATCTCCTACAACACAAGTGAAAAATAATAATTAGTAAAAAAAATGAATACCAAAAGATAATTTAGAGAAAGACAAGGTTTAAAAGGCACAATTAAAACAAGAAAATATTTAAAAATCCAAGTCACAGTAAGAATGAGTAAAAAAGTCACAAGATGAAAAGGAATAATTACACAAGGAATGTATCACAAAGTTAATCTTATGAAAATAACAAGAACATAAGTTACAAAATCAAAATCAAAGGAAAAAAGAATTATTAAAAGAGGGATTATAATAAAATGAATTTAACAACATGAAACACATACAAAATATTCAATTTTAAATGTGGTTTGAAATTCATCAACTACAAACCTTTCCTTATATCAAAACCTTTCACTATCACTACTGACATAAATGGTAAGCAATTTACAGATGTCAAAATTAAGGAATATCAAGAAATAAATTTTTGTTCTATATCATTTATTAAATCTCCTGGTAACAAGGATCATCACTTAGATAATTCTAGTGCATATACAACATGAATGGGATCAATCAAGTTAAGAGTTTATTTTTATTCAAAGAGTGTTATATTACTTTTCATGTTATTTCAAAGTTAAGTGCCTATAATGTTATGTTTGGAGGAGAATGGTTAAGATCAATAGGATCAATGACTAGTTAAAACAAAGGTTTCATATCATTCTATCATAAATTAAATTTCACATATTTTTCCAAAAAAAAAACATATTTAATGCAAGAGCAATAAAAAGTAAGCATATATTCAATTAGTGTATAGATAGTGTATGGACACCTTCAAAAACTATAAGTTTTGAAGGTATTGAGTAGGAGATGAAGTGCATTGATTGGTAATAGTTTATAAATCATTGAAAGGGGTGGTTTCATAATTTTTTCACATTATTAAAGCATAACATTTCCAAAACTCAACCTAGAAACACTAAATAAATACAAGTAATGTCATATCAATAAAGGTAAATGACACTGTACATATTGAAAAATATAAATAACAAAATTGAATACCACAATATGAGGTAACTTGATCAAAGGTATATCCAAAAAACATTTTTGTTAAATCTAGCATCACTAGAGAGCAAGAGGCATAATAAATCAATCACTTCATCATAGACAAGCACAAATAATCAGTATAATAGTGGTAACCATTATACAAAATGAAAATAGTACTTAGATTTAGAATATAGATCAATTTATTCATAAAAATATAACCATTTCCACAACAATGTAGCCATTTCCATTTATGAATGATTACCATTCCTCTTCTAGACACAAGGCCCATTGATTTTGAGTCTCTTGCAGGACTCATCAGTTAGTATCTCTCTTTCACTTTGTACATATTATTTACATATCTATATTTCAAAAATATAAAAAAAGGTAAAATATTATATAAAATAAATAAATTAGGACATATGCATGATTATATGTACTTTATCATACATCATCTCAGTTGTACACAATATTTTATACTTATTCTAACTAGTTTTATATCATGCATGATTCACTAGTACACATGAGTGATTTTGGATTACATAGAATATCAGTCTTAGATTTAGTTGTAGGTACTTTAATTAATACATACTTAGAAATTACATTTATATAGGATCACACCGATCCAATTTCCCTCACCTCTTTGTTGTACCAATGATCTCATACTATCACCACTTATTTATAGACCACACATAAGATTTATAAAGAATGTACATTCATTAGTTAGCTCACTAGGGGTATGATATACATAGGTTTTATCCTTTTTTGCCCACATTATCTTAGTCACAACTTAGATCTTTATATAGCATTACATATTTTGATATTTATCACTCACTAACATTTTGATATACTATTATTTATCTCAGTTACTAAATATAATTAGGTTGCAACTTATCTCTTGTTAATCAAATTCCATAATCATGCATGCTTTTAATATTACTTTCCTAGCTTCATATATTGTATGCATTCTTGGTTTGCTTTGAGGACATTTGAAAATGTCATTTCTGAGTGGCTCTAAGTCTCCATGTATTTGACTCTATGTTTGTGAGGACATTTAAACATGCCTTTGTATATGTATGTTATGTGTGCATACATTTTAACATGTCCTCCCATGTGACTTTAAGCCTACACTATTTACTTCTATGCTTGTGAGGACATTTAAACATGTCTTTGTGTGTGTTTTTATTTAGAGAGAGTGACATTTGAACATATCCCTTGTATGTGGCCCCTTAGCCTTATATTTTGTATTTTGTGTGATTTTCATGTACTCTTTGATTGTGTGTGTCATGGACATGACACCTTGATTTCTTATTTTCTCATATTTTGATGCCATGATGGACATCATGCATCCACCCAGTCCTTATAATTCCATAATGTATATAATGCATTTCTCCCTATGTAGTTATATTCAGTGTTACATACTCAATTTGATCATTTATCTATGTGCCTAAATTTTAACATCTAGCTAGACAATATTACTATGAATGCTTGTTCCTACATATAAATCACATTATAACTATGATCATTTTATCTATAAGATGATGTAATATTACTCCATGTTATTGTTACTACTCACATTTCAATCATTATGACATAACAATCTATCACATAACTTTTTATTTTGACTTAAGTTCTTGTGGATCTCAAAAACTCACCTCAAAAGAGGGGGAATTCACAGAGTTTTGTCTTAGATACTAGACCTCAAAAATTAAAAATTATCACACAATGTACTCTAGAAATATATATCTTAATGAGTACATAGTTGGCACAGTTTCATTCTCATAAAGTACACAAAAATCCATTTTGGATAGGAGCATCATATTGGGAAAGATATCACTACTCTAATGTCATTCAAATCATTATTATCCAAATCCCTAAAAAAAGCCATTTCCAAAATTTATCAAACCCTCCGTTTACTCAAAACAATATTTAGTAGTTTTATAATCTTAGTTTCTAGAATCACTCAATTTTGTTTCAAATTTGCTTAGTTTGGGGGAAATCATGTGAAAAATTTTGTTCCAAGTTAGCACATAGGTTTTCTTAGAATTACAGTAACTTTACTTAGTCTCATAATTTATATGCACCAAATATCAGTTTGGTGGTATGTGTATGACACATTATTTCTTCATTACTTAGTTATGCACCAATATTGCATATTGAATGGAAAATTCATGGAATTATCCATGTTTTATACACTAGAACCATATTATACTTAGTATATACACCAATTTTTAAACCATTTTTACACCACAATTGAATAATATTCCATCTACAATGGTTGGTTCATCATTTCCACTAGTTTTTACACCAAAACTATCTATTAGGATTCATACAAATATTCCAAATTACTTCACTACTTTGGTTAGGCAATGATGGAGTTAATCACACTATGAATTCTTAATCACACTCACCCATGTATGAGGATTGGGGCATGTATAGTCCAATCCAAGCTATTCAAATTTAAAATCAAGTATATTCATTCCTTATCACTCTTACTTTTTTTGTCTTTAACTTTTCAATATCCATCTTAAGTAAATACTGATGTTACATTTGTTCCATTTCCTATTTGGCATGGAGCACATTTTAATGTTGTGGCCTACATACAAGACTCATCTTCATAAGTAAGTTTAGGTATGCACTTCTTTTCCTTTTATTATATTAATATCACTTTGATGAATTATTAAAAAAATCAAGGGAAATATAAACACATTAATTATGATTTAATCTAAAAAATTTCACTTTTAACCACTTTTTTACACACTTATATCTAGACCTATATTATGGCCCCTTTGATCACTTCCAAACACCTTGCATGAGGAAGACTCGCTCTACTAAACTAATAAATGACCCCTCAATTTACTTCTCCTTATTCATATCAGCCTTAGGCATATTTATGCCCTACCTAGCACTCAACATGATCAAATCACCCATTAGATTACAATTCCTTGCGGGACTATAACACACCACTCTAGTGTCCATGTCCCCTCTCTTATCTTCCCACCAAATAATGGCTAATTTAAAGAATGAAAAGTTATGGAAAGGTCAAATTATGTCCCTAGTGAGCCCCATTCTAAGTAATTTCAAAGATATAAAACTATATAAACACATTTCAAACCATTTTTCACACAAAAGGCTTCCATATAGAAAAGCATCAAAATCACAATTGCATATTCAAAGTAAAACATCCATTTCTCTCAATTATGATTGCATAAAACCCTAGTATCCTAAAGCTCAAGTTTAAATATATTTTCAAAGTCAAAATTCATAATCAATGAATTTAATCACATCAATATTCCACCAACCTTCTATCACATTTCACCCATTATTCACACACCAACATAGCATGGGAGAACTACATGAAGTTTGAACCCTCTTTGGCGTATTGATATGTAAGAATTTCTCAATAAATGGGGTGTTGAGTTCTCACCCAAATTCAACCACTGACCCCTTTTTCCACATTGCTTTTCATTGGTCTTCACATGTCAAAGAACTAGTTTTTTGAAGTAAAATTAGTCACATACTAGTCTCCATAAGGATCACAAGCTCCCACACTAGATATAGGATCTATATATGGAGACATAGAGAACCTAAAAACCTTGATTTCCTCACTATAAGTGGATAAAATATCCACCCCTCTAGTGTCCTACTCATGGCATTGTTTTCTAGGCATACATCTAGTTGTTGATTCTTATTTCTAGTCACCAAATCCCCCTACCCACCAATTATTTATCTCTGATTCATCTGGCAACACTATTTTCTAGCTAAGTCTTTATTTCCTATTGCACTTTTCTATTTTTATTAAGTTTCAAGAATTGCATAGTTTCTAATTAGTGAGTGCTTGATATTAAAATATTATTCCCTTAGATTTTACGTATCAGTTTCTCATTTAGGATCTTGTTATCCTAAATTTTTTGAAACACATATAAAAATTTAAATAAAAACCTAATAATTTATTTTTTCTATGATAATTATTACATTTACGATTATGATCCAAACTCTATAGAAAATTAGTATGATCTTGATGATACAAGGCCAATACAAAGGCATTCCCTTGATGAGATCTTGGGATTATAGTGGCATATTTTCAATTTTTACATACATTCTTTGATTTTACTTCATTTATACTTATTATATAACAATTCCAAGCATTCTTCTATCCCTTGACTTTATTTTTCACTTTGAACACTTTCGCATTTGATTTTCAAACCAATTCAAACAATCCAAAGTAATTATTTGATAAATGTTTGTAATGCACACTCTTAATCACTATTGCATACTTATCATGTTATATATTTCCTTTCACTTACATGATCACATTTATCTCATGTTCATTGAGGATCATGTACATTATTATCTTAATCATCCATCATACATTACTATGACTCATCCACACATACATTGGGGGTGCATTGTTTGCCTTCCTTCTTATCACATTATTCTTTAGCTCTTTATCGAGGATTGTTCAAACATCATCCCATTTTATTATATTTTTGAAAACTTTATTTTTATCATCCTTTTCATATATTTTATATTTAAAAATTAAATCTTCCATAAAAATCAAAATATCTTCAAAAATTTAATAATTAGGGCCTATAAATATTTTTTTAATCTTACTTATTTCCACATGTTATTTATTTTATGTTAGATAGATATAAAATTTTAGTTTTCCAATACACATTGATTTTCATGAGGTATTTTAGTATGATACAATGCATAATTTTTCATGGTTCTTTGATGTCAAGCTTTCTTTATTACTTAACAACCTTGCTAAGTTGTGTACATCTCTTCATTCTCCATGAATAATTCAATAGGTTGTATCTATCCACAACCTTTATACCATGTTGGGCTACATCTCATATAATTTTTTTCTAGTCATTCATAATTTATATTATATTACATAAAAAAATTATTTGCTATAAATGATATGGATCCATATGGTGGATGTAGACTAGTTTCATTTGCTCTATGCTTCTTTTTTACTTTACTACATGATAAGTTAGGACTTGTTTACTTATCATCTATGGATCTTGGCCTTTTATGTGCAAAATATTTACATGTTCTTATGTTAATGGTATTTCATACCATTTGTGTATGGCCCTTGGCCTTGTGTGTTTATGTGACATTTGTGGCCTTTTGGCCTTATGTGTGACATTATATACAAATTAAGTGACATTAAATGACATTAATTGTATTTTATTGCTTATCATTATAGTTAAATTATTCATATCATGCATTACTCTTACTCTCTACTCTTACTTTGGTGCCATGATGCCTATATGATTCAATCATATATCTATCTAAAACATGAAAATTCATAACTATATTCAAATAATATGATATAATACATTCATAATTTAAAATTATACTACATGATTACATCATTCACATATTACATAACTCTTATTTTGAGATAAGTGACTTTCAAGTTATGTCTCTCATCTCAAAATAGAGGCATCACAATGGGCTTGTCTTAAGAATTCAAGTCCACATAAGTAAATTTCATATTTATGGCATTATATAGTTTTCAAATTTATAGCATCATTCAAAAAAAATAGATTACAAGGATATTTGACATGTATGTGTGCTCATTCATATAGTTAATTTAATATAGATTCACATACACTCAATGCATATACATGAACATGTATAAAGTAATTACAATTACAAGTTACAAATTTCAAAAAAGTTACAAGTTAAAATTGTATTCAACATCAATTCAGTACAATACATGGGGCATGATACTCATTTGTGTTCAAGTTAATACATGGTATTTACAAATTTATCAAATTCAAAAGTTTCAAAGATGAATGGTTTCAAATAGACTCTAGATCTATCTACGATGGTGTGATTCATATTCATGTTACAAGTTCGACACGTTAGATTATAGTGACACTCAATGTCTATCATTGTAATTTTTTTATAGTGAGCCACAGTTGGTGGTTCCACCCTTCAATTATTTTACAAATTAATCAACATACATTAAAATGAAAGTTGGAAAATATAATCTTTCTAACTCAAGAGATTTTAGGGGTTTTAAAATTGAGACTTGATCACTCTCAATTCACCATAGGTTCAACATTTCTCAAAATTCCTCAATAAGGGGGAAAAAATTCTCCACTTTCAAATTAGAGGGAAATTAGATTACATACTCTTTTAGGTTCACATTAATTTTTATTGCATGATCAAGTTTTGCATCAAAAGATAAAGTTTATATACACATATAGGTTCATATATACTTTAATATATTAATTTCACCTCATTTCTATCACTAGAATAAAAAGGAGGGATATAAACACATAATATTAATCTATAAGAGGTTGAAAATGTTTAATCTTAACACCCTTATCTCACTTGGCTTATTCTCCATTTTGCTAACTTATAATCACTATGGGAGAATACATTACTCTGCAAACTATCTTTAAAACACCTAGAACATCATTTAAACATCCATGTTTTACTTGCAGGCACCTATTAGACCTTTTCAATAGTCTTTGTCTTTTTAGGATAGGACTACACTAGGTCAAAAAGGGCTACAGTACAACTAGCCTTGTCCACTAGTGCAGCTTTATTGCCAACACTCTAATGGTAACTTCTTAAATTTGAGACATTGCACTTAATCTCTCCCAAAATTTTATTAAGGTTGATTAGTAAAAATATTTAAAATATTCCCCTATATAATCACATCAAGGCTTCTCCAAACACATCTAGCAATAACTTGGCAATTCTACTACACACTAAAAAAACACTATTTATTCTAATTTTTAGTTTGTTGCATTCTAATAGTCATTGGACAAGTCTAAATATATTTTATTGAAAGTTAAGGGCATCTATTTTAAAGCATTTTAATTAACATCTTTTATAGTTTCACAATCATGGATCACACAATCACTTTAGGAGGGAGAACTACATTGGCTTGAAGCCCATTTAGGCTATGTAAGAAACATTTAGATTACATAGAATTTTTTTATAGTAGCTCAAATATCCCGATTCCCATTTTTTGCATTATCTCTAGTATGTTTATTGTGAAAGAGCTAGTTTTTGTGTTTTTTCATGTCTTCTATGATATAAATTAATACACAAGATCAATCACTAAACCCTCGTATCTAGTCTCACAAACCCTGATCAAAAAATTAGTTGCATAATCGAACATAAACAACCACAATCAATAAAAAAAAAAAATCATTGTGCCCTTTTCCTCCTATGGACTTATCCCAACATAGTTTAAATTCCATATTTTAGACACAGCATAGTTTGTAGGTCATTTCAGTTATGATCTACCTACACATTCAACATAAGATCTATATTGGGGAGTTTTTGATATCTATAGGCCTACTTACTATATTTATCTAATTTCCAATTTTGGATTTCACTCATATTTTTGTATATTTCTTGTTTATAAATTTAAATAGTTTCAATCTATTAGTTTGATTAATTCAATTTAAAATAGATTAAACACTATCATGTCCTAGCCAATATCTATTCTATAAATTCCAATAATGATAAAGCTATGAATTTTCAAGGATTTTAAGATGATTTTTAGAATTTAAATTTACAAGATGCTTATGATCATGAGAATTATTTACATTCTTGAGCTAGTGTTAAGATTTATGAAATACCTTTGAAAAATTCTAATGTGTCATCTTTGAATGATGAAAATGTTGATGTTCATAAAAATGGCATAGAATATTTTAATCAAGATTACATAGATATAGAGTAATAAATGCACAAATATAGGAAATATATATTAATAAAACTTGATTAAATTTATAGATTCATGAATGTTATGAAAAAATTTGGGTTTCACATTGAATCTCATTATGTATTCATTTCCTAAGTTAATACTCAAACTTCTATTTATATTTATTACAATGTTCCTACTATTATATTTATTCATTTTATTGTTATTATTCCTTATTAACATGTTTATATTCCCTATCAACATGTTTCTATTACTTGTTAACATGTTTATGGTGTTAACATTCCTATTATTTCTCAAAACTATTTTTATTTCAACATTCTTTTACCTTCTCAATGTCACTAATCATTCAATATTTCAAAACTATTTTATTATGACTTATTCTACTTATCCACCTAATTCTCTAAAATATAAAATGGTTACTATGAAGGATACTTTGCATGACATTAAAAATCAAATCAATCTTATTTCCTAAGGATCACATAGAAAAAAATGAGTGTTACTTCTAGTGATATTATCTAAACTTATTTGGATCATTAATTTAACTAGGCCCTTATATTATGGGTTGTATTGGGATATATATGGTTGAATTATGTTGTGAAAAAATTTTGACTTATGTATTTGATAATCTATATATTTTTTACTTTTAGGATTATTCAACCCAATTAGATCATGGATTCACTTTAGCCTAATTATGGTATATACAGGAGGTAGTGTTTGAATATTGGCTCATCATATATTCCTAATAATTTTATAATTGTAAGTACTATGGAGGTTTCTCCCTCAAAGTGTCTCAGTATTATATTTCAATATTATTCTATTCATTTCACTTATATTTATTAGATATGTTATATCATGTTTTTATTTGTGATTACTTGCTACTAATTTATTCATGCACATTGTTGAGTTAATTGTTATTGTTGTGAATATAATTTTACAATATAGTAATTATTATAAGTGGTAGCATATCTTAAATTTGTAAAATATTTTTACAACACATTTGAGCTTTGGATGGAAATGAAAAATTATGTTTCAATTAAGATAGTTCATTTTTTTGAAATATTATTATTCTTTCTTATATCTTGTTTGTTTAAGATGAAATGTGTATAAATATGTTTGCTGGTTTTTCCTCACGATCAAAATAATTTTTTTTATCTAGGAATAATTTAGGGTTCTTAGCTATATTAGGTAGTCTAAAATCATGTTTTTATAACCTTGAGAAATATAAGAGTTATTATATTAATATTTATGAGGCAATCAAAAAATGTATGTCTCTAGAAACCCTAAGGTTTGGTACATATTTGGGTTTTTATGTTATTTCACCTTTGGGAAATATAGTATTCATTGGATTCATCTCAATGAAGTGATCACATTAGGGTGGTTATCAAGTAACTATATTTGTTGACTCTATATAATTTGTATCATCGTAGATGATGTTATCAAAGGTAAAGATAATAATTCAGTCATACCAAAGATGACTTATAATAAATAATAAATGGATTTAGAGTTGGGATATAGTAAGAATTAGGAAGATTGAAACTAATTTAGATCTAAAATTGACCTGGATTAACACATTTTTTTAAAATGAGATAGATGAAGTAAAAGGCATGATGGCTTGAAAGACAAATCTATATATTTTAGATACTAGAGAAGAAATAACTAAGCTCTAAAAAAGTATAACATGATTGGATACCAAAGATTAACTAAAGATATGGTTACTAGAGAAGATATAACTCATCTTGAAGCATGCATGACTGATCTTACATAATGAGTCAAAAGTTTGGTTTAATTTTAAAAATCATTTCAAGAACTCAAAGAAATAGAAATAAGTGTTTCCACCATTCGTAATAGATACTTGGAATAATGTAGTCTCAATTTAAATACATATCCACATCATCATATCACTATTAATACTTCAAGTTCTCAATACTTTAAGTTAAATTCACATAGGTTGATGGTAATGACCTACTCAACTATATCATCCAAATGGAGATTTTTTATCTACATTTATTCCATGCAGGTAAAATATTATAATGGCATCATTATATTTTGAACCAAATCAAGTGATTTGGTATCATTATATTTGTGAGCAAAATAAAAATAACTTTTTTAACCCTAAATTTAGATAAGATATGTTTATCTAGGGTTAAGGGGTACTAGATTAGATTTTTCACAAAGGTAATGAACTAACCTAATTATTAGGATAATTAATAGAAAACTCAAATAAATAATATTTTGAATTTATATAATTGATATTGATAAATATATTAAACTATAATTATTGATAAATATTTTAATGAATTAGAAACAAATGATACCTAGTTGGTTTATTATGCACATGCAGATCTGATTTAGAATAGGATGGAAGTGGATTACGAGGTGATAGTAGAATAATTATCAAATTCTAAAAATATTTTTATTGTGGCCTTTGACACTTGCATCAGATCTAGATAGTTATGTCTACAAAGGTGTTTAACCTTGAAATGTGTCCTATATGAAATATTGACTTGATGTAGATGAAACCAATTAGAGCATTCTCAATTATCTATCACTTTTATTCTAATGTCTTTAGATTGTGTGCACATGTTATCACTCTTTATCACATGATCAAACCCTAGTTTCTTCACCCTTAGAGTGAATATGGAAAAAATGAGTTAATGGGATCACAAAGTCAAGCTTCCCCAAAGGTCTCTACTTTAAAAAGTGTTACCTACATATCCAATACTCTGAAGAGATCCTTAGACTTATTTAGTGCCCTCATACATGGTGGTTTGTGTGTATACAGTGATGTAATGTGCAATAAGTAAAGACATGTTGTGACTTAGCTTGTAACTTGAAGAATATGGCTCAAGATCTACCCTTTCAATGTTTCAAATCTATATAAATACTACTCTTATGACTGATATAGAAATTGGGATGAGTAGGGCATGTTTACTCACTTGAATGTTTGATTTAGTTATTCTTGTTATATTTCCTTGTGAGTTGCATGTGATTTTCAAGTATTTTTTAGGTGAGGAATGAATAAGGGTTAATCTTGTATATATACCAATCCATTTAGAATTGTATTTCATTAAATAACTTAGGCTAACAATTAGGATACATTTATTTTTGTAAATTGGTTAAATTTTGGGCACTAGGCACTTTGTAGGAAAAGTGGACACTTACGCTGATAAAAGTGTTTGTTTGGGATGAAAGTGTCTAGGGAAATAAAAAATAAGTAAAGGTATAGAATAGGTAGTGAAGGATAATAATCAAATTTAGATATTTTTTCATGGTATACAAAGGCATGGTTATTAGAATAATAATGTTCAAACTAAGAGATAATTAATTTGACACAAAGAGATAGTGAACGTGAGCCTTTTGGCATCGGGTAGGTCTAGAAATAAAATTTACATCCATGATAGGTATTTTCCAAGTGTACAAAATTGAGGTACTACATAAATTAGATTTCAATATCTACATTCGTACCCTGATTTAATCTAATAATGAAATTTATATTTTAAATAAATAAATGCATACATGGGTGTGTCTTATCTTTTCATGAGCCCAACTTGAGTGCTTTACTAGTGACTAACTTGAAACCAAGAGCATGTTACAATATATAATAATTTTATGAAATATAAAATTAAATAATTTTAATGCTTTAAAATAAGAAGAATAATGTTAGGAGTACACATGTGTGTCGATGTAACCATCTCACCTTTTGGTAATTTGATTTGAAAGGAGACCTCATTATGAAGCATTGAAACTGAGATTAGGACAATTTTAAACCTACAAGTGTATGCATATGTATATGTATATGTATATGTATATGTATATGTATATGTATATGTATATGTATATGTATATGTATATGTATATGTATATGTATATGTGTGTGAGTGTGAGGACACATACCCCTAACCTTTATGTAAAGGTGAGTTATAACACAACCTTTAAGCTTGTTTCATCTCAATCATCCAGCCCAAATGTGTGCATAATATGGTGTGTTAAATTTTATCAACTCACATTATATATATAGTGAGGGTGGATGATTTAATAAAACATAATTTATAAGTTTCATAAGATTTAGTGATTTAATCAACTCAACCTTCCAAAATTAAACCAAATACTACAATATATTAGATCGATAAAAATCCATAATAGTCCATCCTAGTTGTGATAATACTCCATAATAATCTTTTCAATCTAGAAAATGATTTGATTTTATAATTTTATGTGCCTTTTTCATGGCATATGCACCTTATATATGTCTGAACCTGAAATATAAGTATAATAATAGCATCAATGTATATAATTTTGCCAGAAATATGTATTTTAACCAAATAATTATGAAATATAATGAATTTTAAATTAGTTCAAAAGTGGAGGACATGTTTCTATGACATGTCCCCACTAAATTAGGAGAAAATAGAACTATGTAAATGTGGAGAGTATGTTTAATAACATGCCCCCACTATAATATGGATAAATTTAGTACTAAATAAGTGTGAATTTCATGCCTTTTTTACATGCCCCCACTATAATTTGACGCTATAAAAATGTTTAAGTCATTCCTCTATGACATTTGCCCACTTATATTCCCCCCCTTTTGAGGTGATGTGAAGTAGAATATGGTAGTTACCTTACCTCAAAAGGATAAGATAATTTTATAATCTATGTATGAATCATGTAGCATATATAAGATAACATATCTAGGTATATATAAAATTGATGAACGTAATATGTGATCATATCAAGTCCTAACATGCATGATGTAGATCATGGAAATGTTTGGAGAGTAACATTACAAGATCAAAATGTAATCAAGCACACACACAAGATCACTCAAAATAAAAATAAAATAAAATGGTCCAAGGAGACCTCGCACAAGGGGCATGATTAAATGTCTCATAGTCAAAGGTTCATGACTTAGTCAAATGTCTAAATATCATAGAAATGACATATTCAAAGTCTACAAACATACACTGACATATTTAAATGTCCAAATAAGAAATTAAAGGCATGGGGGTAAAAATAAATGGAGCATATTCAAATAGTAAATACAATTCAATGTAATATCAAGCAAGGAACACACTCAAGTAAGTGCATGAAATCCTTGAATATAGATAGCCAACATGAACATAGCACACTAGTTTCTAGACATATGTGTTTGCAAGCAATGTTAATTACATATCATATAAATTATATTCTAAAAGGTATAATCATGGATATATATGTGTTTAATTACATATAAGCTCAAAAATGATAATGTAAAGTGATCATAAAATGATATAACCCATATGTATTGTGATCAAAGAAGCAAATACCCCTAATGAATTTAGGATGTGAGTGGAGGGAAGGCCTAACATTTGTATGTGCATATATCATATATTTGGGTATGCTTGTATCACACTCAAATGAAGCATGAAACATATGTGTGTTTATGAAAGGAATGATATGTTACCTACTAACATAGAGCAAATAATATAAGTATAAGAAATAGTACAACTAGAAACATGCTAATTTTTTTTGGTAATTTTAAAAAAAATTAAATATTTTTGTATTTTCATAATTTTTTTTTGGTATATTTACTATTTTTAACCTTAGTTTAGATCATTTACATTTTTTGTATCATGGTTAGATAGATTAAAATGGTGCATGGCCTATTCATCCTCACAATTTACATATGAAGTAGAAGAACAATTACCATCATCTCATAAATGAATCAATTTTCCTTCATGAGAAAAAGATACACCTTCCTAATTTTGGTCAATTTTAGCTTTTATATGGTAAAACCAAAGAGTTCCCACTATAAATGAATATTGAGATTTTTGTGGCAAAATCCAAACTCTTATTTGAATCAATTTAGGACCATAGGTAATTGGTATTATTATATTTCCCAAGAAGTCTTTCCAACCTCCTTTATTTTTTAATTATTTTAGATCAAATTCAATTTATTTCAAATGTCTTACATTTCATGTGTTTTCTATATTCTAGGATCAACATGGCTATCCCAAGAATAAGCACCACCCATGAATAATGTGATTATTAGGTCTTATTAGCATGGATGATTTTTTATTTTTTACATTTGAGGCATTTTTTTGGATATGCATTATATACCATTTGTACTTATAGGTCTTTATTATAATAATCCTACAAATGGATTTTAAATATATTCTAATTATAGTGATCACCAAGTTGTAAAATTAAATATTTTGGAGGATCATCAAATGCAATATTTTGGTCATCAATAATATCTTGGATTTTATGCTTCAATGTGTAATATCGGTAAGTGCAATTCCCAAGGACTTGGTGATATTCATAATATGCATTACTATCATATCCTTTTGGTAGGGATTGGATCATATCAACCTCTATGGGGAGAGGGATAAATATGAGATGACACTCCATAATATTTTTTAATAAATAAATTTGAGCCTTAGGTACGTGTTTAAAATGGCTTTTAGGTTTATTGGATGAGATGGATCGATTAGGTTTCTATGATATTGTATTGACTAGTGTTTTGGCTTTCATTGAAATCTTTGCATTGACTTTTGAATGACTAGGTATGTGAATAGATGGAACAAATTAATTTTATTGGTATTTATGTATGATAAACCCTTATTTTAAATGGAAATATTTTGCCTAGTCCATTTAATAAATTTCAACATAGAGGCCACATGTGGTGGCTCTACTTTACTTGGTAAGGTTGTCATATGTAAAGTTCTCAAGACGATATCCTTGTATGTAGGTAATTTGTGTAACAAGTCAAAAAGTAAAATTTTATCAATAGCATCAATGGAATTTGATTCAATATTATATGACATAGATATTTATTTTATGTTATTATTTTGGGTTCCTTTATTGTAAATATTAATTTGCATTGATAAAGCCAAGTCTTGATCAATGATATCCTTTGAAGGAAAATATTTATAATAAAAGGTAATAATATTGTAATTATCAATTAGATCTTGCATAATACCTAAAAAAATCAAATGTTATGTCACTTGGTACCAATGTTTTACATAATGCTTCATATAATACATCCTTATAAATAATTGATTATTTCATCAGGCCTAGAATTGAGATCTTGGTATATGTATTGCTTGATTTTTTGACGTAACTATATTCCTCAAATTTAATAAAAATTTTAGACTTAGGATTTTTGTTTAATTTATCCATGTATGAATTATAAAAAATAAGGGTTACTATGGAATATTGGAAAATTAATTAAATGATATATTTATCCATGATTAATTACTTTAAAATAAATGGAAATCTGAATTAAAATATTTTCAATTTAAAAATAAAAAATTATACAAAAATAGGAAACCCTTGGTCCATTAGGGTTTTGATATAAAATATTATATTCACCAAATTTTTAACCCTAATTTTTAAATATGGTGTGTTTATCAATGATTAATGGGTATTAGATAATATTTTTCACAAAGGTGGTTAACTTACCTAATTATAATGCAAATTAATAGAAAACTCAAATGAATAATATTCTAAATTTATACAATGAAGATTGCTAAAAATATAAAAGTAAAGCTATTGATAGATATTTTAATGAATTAGAAAAAAATGATACTTGGTTTACTTCACACATGTAGGTATGATTTGAAACATGCTTGAATTTGATTAGGAGCTGATCTTGAAATAATTATCAAATTCTAAAAATATTCTATTGATGGCTTCTAACGCTTACATCAGATTTATACAATTACATCGATGTAGGTATCTAACCTTGATGCATGTGTCCTATATATAAAAATTACTAAATCTATATGTGACCAAATAGATGCTTATAATTTTTTTATTGCCTTTCTTTTGATGTCTTTAGATTATGCACATAGGCTATCACTCTATCACATGATCAAACCCTAACTTATTCACCCTTAGGATGACTTTCATAAAAATGAGTTAGTGCACTAGTAGATTTGAGTTTTACCAAATATCCCTCTATCAATAATCAATGCCTATATATCCAATACTCTAAATATGGACTTAGACATATGTAATTATCCCCTCTATGTTGGATTGTTTATGCATAATAATGCAATGTTTGATAAGCAAAGACATGTGGTGAACTAGTTTTTAATTTGGAAAATATGGCTAATATAATACTCTTTGAATGTTTCAAACCTATATAAATAATACTCATATGACTTATATAGATATATGGATAAATATGGTAGTTTTTATACTTGAATTTTTTATTGAGTGCTTATTTATATATTGCCTTGTGAGTTGTATGTGATTTCTAGGTATTTTCTAGGTGAGGAAAGAATGAGGGTTAAACTTGTATATATACCAATCCCTTTTAAAATTATATCATATTAAATTACTTAGTCCAAACTTTAGGATGCATTTATTTTTTCAAATTTGTTAACTTCTAACAATTAGACACTTTTTAGGAAAGGTGGACACTTGTGTTGACACATGTGTATGTTTGGGACGCTAGTGTCTAGGGAGATAAAAAATAGGTACACATCCAAAAATGGAAGTGAAGGATAATAATTAATTTATATATTTTTTCATAATATATAAGTCTTGGTCATTAAAATAATAATGGTTATACTAAGAGATAACCAATTTGGAACAAAGATATAGTGAGCACGAGCCTTTTAACAATAGACAGGTCTAAAACTGAAAGATACATCCATGATAGGTATTTTCCAAGTGTACAAGAATGAAGTAATACATAAATAATATTTTAATATCTAAAAAATATGGGTTTACATGGTATTTTTATGAGCATTTAGGTGGATAACTACTTCAACTAATTATAAAAGTTGTGATAAACAACTACATTCAAGGAGTCATTCAAAAATTTCAAACTCTATCCTTAATATTGGAAAATTTTATCACAAATAAATTCAAGGTCATGTTTTTATGTGGATTTAAGGACAAAATTCAACATGAGTTACACCTTTTTTATCCATCTAATTGATTTTAGTCTATTATCAGGGAATGATGAATAGAGGAAAAGGTTATGGCTACTAGGAGACATGTATTCAGTTGCATTAATGATGATATAACCTTGACATAATGCTTTTATCAACCTTAAAAATTAATGAATTGGCATATTGAATAAAAAATGGGAAAAGGTTTATGTTTTAATTATGATATAAAATATAGTAGAGATCATCCATGTTCAAAAAATAAATCAGGATACATTAAAGGGGAAACAAAATAGGAAGAATAAGGAGACATTGAATTTAAATAGGAACTAGAGGAAGCATTAAAGGATCCACAAATGATCATATCTTTCCATGTACTATTATGGAATAGTACCCCAAACCCTTAAATTTTTGGTATTTTTAAAGAAATAAAAAGTACTTGTATTAATTAATTTAGGAAGTAATCATAATTTCATCAACAACAATTTGGCCTCATAGTTAAAATATTGTATCTATCCTACTCCTTAATTTCAATTCATGATTATATAATTTGGTAGAGTTAATTACTTATGAAAATTCCATAGTATCTAGCTAACATGTGATACCTTTTGAATAGTCACATGTTTTCCATTCCAAAAGGTGGAATAGATATAGTTTTTAGAGTACAATGACATACTACTTTGGGTATAATAGAGATGAACTTCTAAGGATTCTTCATGTGTTTTCATTTTTAGGGAAAAAAATTAAATTATGGGGATTACAATCAAAATATCCATAGACAGTGATATATTTTCAAATATATAAGAGTCTAAAAAAGGTTTGATGGATTTATGGAACAATTATTCTTACTAGAAGCTCAAAATAATAGGAGGAAATACCTCATTATCTTCATAATATCATTTAAACAATTATTAGTATTTGGAGAAATGTTAAAAGGGATTCCACCCAAAAGAGACCATGACCATTATATTTAACATGTACCATGGATCCAATCTTAAAACTTCAAACCTTATAAGAACACATATGCAAAAAATTAGTGATATTGAGAGAAGGATATATTAGATTCTAGAAGTTATTATTATACATGGTTAGAATGTTTATTCATCTCGAAATATGATGGTTCATAATAAGTATGAAAAACTATAGAGAGTTAAAAACTTTCACTACCAAATATAAGTTTTATATTCTAGTAATTGGTTATTTTATAAATGAGTTACATGGAGTTGGTTTTTTTATAAAAATTAGATCTCAAATATAGGTATCATCAAATCAAACTTTGGAGAGGAAGATATACAACCAAAAAAAACCCAAAGCATGAGGTCCATTATTATTATTATTTTTGCATTTAGGTCTTATAAATTCCCTTTTTACATTCAAAAGTTTGATTAATTTCATCTTTAAAAAAATTTAGGAACTTAGTCTTGGTGTTATTTAATGATATATTAATCTATAACAAAACATGGGAATACCATGGAGCTAGGGTTTTTTGTTTGATGTCTCCCTTTTTTACTGTCTTATATTATTCATTTTTTTGTTATTAATTAATGGGAGAGGAACCCATCAACCCTCCTTTTTCATATCAAAAAAAGCATGGGAGTACTTTCTATACCATGTTGGCCAGGATTTATAAACTCTCAAGTAGCATCAAATTTATGTGAACCATTATAAGTGTGATTTTGGAGTCAAAGAGGTGGAATAATTAGGTCACATCATCTCTCATGAATGAGTCAAGGTATATCCTAATAACATTAAGGCCATAGTAGAATATAAAGTGCCTAAATGCCTCAATAAGCCATGGGGATTATTAAGACTTACAAAATACTACCATATAGTTTTCAAAAATAATGTTAGCATAACACCACCAAATAATTTGATAATCTTAAAAAGGCCATATGAACAACTCTTGTTTGTCACTCTATATTTCATTAAAACTTTCATTATGGATTGTTATGCTTTAAGGCACGTTATTGGTATAGTTATCATGTATTAAGGCATACCCATTTCTTTTGAAATCCATAAATTTAAGGGAAAGAATTTTCTTAAGATTGTTTACAAGAAGGAAATTTTAGATATTATTCATGTAGTGAAAAAATTGAGGCCATATATAATGGGAAGATATTTCATGATATATAAGGTTCACAGTAGTCTAAAGTACTTATTGAAATATAGGTTATCATAAAAGAAGGATAAAATTGGTCACTAAGATTTTGGGTTGTGAATTTGATATCATGTGCAAGAAAGGGAAAGAGAATGTGGTGGCTTACATTATCTATGAGGAATTAAATTATTGTGTGCCATTCCCTATTGTAATAAGATTGGGTGAAGGAAATAAGATAAAAATCATAGGAAGAGATAGATATAAAGAATTTAATTCAACAATTTTAGAAATATCAAAGAACATTAAATAAACTTATTTACTAAGGTTACACTCTTTGTTATACGAGTAGGTTATACCTTTTCAAAAAATCAAGTCTCAAGCATAAAGTTCTAAATAATATCCATGATTCACTAGCTAGGGGACATTCAATATTATTAAATATTTATCATAAAATCAAACATGTTTTTTTGGTAGGGATAAAAGGTAGTGCACATAAATTTTTAGTAGAATGGTTTGTGTGTTAGTAAAATAAGGGTGGCAATATTTAGACTCCATGTCTTTTGTAACCCTAATTTATCCCTAACCATTTATTGAAGGAGGTCTTCATGGATTTCATCATGAGCATTAAAAATTTATAAGGTAAACATTTCATTATGATAGTGGTGGATAGGATCAAAAAAGATATCCATTTTTGTGCTTTATCACATCCTTTCATAGTAAGGATGGTGGCCACAACATTTATGGCAATAATTCAGAAGTTATATGCTACTAAAAATATTATTGTAAGTGATTGAGAGCCTATATTTAGAAGTAAATTTTGTATTATTTTATTATTTTGTTTAAGTACTTAGTTAGATCAGAGTTATTCTTATCAGCCTAAATTTGATGTGATAAACAAGTGCTTGGAATTTATATACATTATTTTACTTTAGATAATAAATTACATTGATCTAATTATATAATATTAGTATATTGATGTTATGACATTTATTTCCATACTTATTCCAAAATATCCTTATTTTTGAATTGTGTGGTTATAAACCCTTGTCCATCACATATTCCTTGAAAGTGAAACCAAGAGTTTGTACTATAAAAGAGAAAATTCAAAACCAAAATGAGGTATTCCATATCCTCAAAGAGAACCTTTTATTCTCTAACACAACAACCCCTTTAAATTTTAAAAAACTTTACAAGTCTACTTTGAACTATGCATGTTGTCAACATTAAGAATAAATCTTGAAAGGTTTCTTTAGCTTGTTTTATTTTTGTGTACCAAGCCATGAAAATAAAAGCTTTATTGTACAACCATCTATTTCATTACC